>JAQHUG010000168.1:1526679-1540608 GCA_028555095.1 Dicrostonyx torquatus | reverse complement strand
CACACACTCACACACACATACATACACACTCACACACACACTCACACACACACAATAACACATCCACTCACAGACTCACACATACATATACACTCATGTTCATACACATATACACATGCACTCAGACACACTTCTATTTGGAGAGCATTTTGGGAATACAACACTTGTTCGTGTATGTTTGGGTGTTGTTTTAAGAAGCTTGACACACATTTTACAGGTTTTTTCTTTGCAGAGACAGCTTGTAGAGAAAGGCAGTACAAATTCAGATATTACCAAGAAGAAAGCTTATTAATAATAGAAGGCATTTCAACTCAAAGTAGCAAAGGCATTTTTTAAAAGTAGGATATATTTTCATACATTTCTGCTTTTGCCTTTTATTCAGCATGTAGCAAAAACAAAATAAAATATTTTTCTAAACATTTTTTGCTAATATCTTTTTAAAATATAATAAAATATGAACATTATATTTTATTGTGTTTTTGTTGGTGGTGGGTTTTATAGCAATGGGATTGAACCCTGAGCCACACCTCCAGTTCTTACCAAATTCTTTCATTCAAACATAAATTCAATTGTAGTTAGTGGAACAAACTGCATGAAGCTTGTTTTCGTGCTGTGGAGCCTGGCATTTAATGTGTATTTTTTCATGTGCCTGAGTTTGTTGAAAATGATAGGGTCTTCATCACGGAGTAATTGTGATAAGGACTGTCACAAAAGAACAGAGGACTTGAGTGGGGGAGCTTGTCATGGAGCGGACACCCTGACCGCTCTGCTAGCACATGTCAGGCCGTGGGCGCTGCTTGCCTCTTATCTTCATGCTGCCGAACTAGAGTGTTTGCCTTAAAAATCAAAACAGGTACATTTGAAAATGACATTTCAGAGAGAGAAAGAGCTGAAGCTCCCTGTGAAAAGGGAAAGAAGCGGATCCCCTTGGTGTTCAGTGAGTTTGAAGTGATGCTTGTCGTCATGGCTTTTTGATAGCTCGCATTTTGCCAGGTTTTCATTTTACCTTAGCCAATGCCCTGAACAGAAAATACAACGAGTAGGTAAAAAAATAATCTGTGAGCCATAATAAATGGATTTCTGCCAATGACAGGTCATGATACTGGAAAAAAAAATCTGTGATGCCCCTCTTTCCTCTACACTCATTTATCTCTTCCTAGTGTCCACTGATAGGTTCTTGCTACATGATTTATTGCAGAAAAACACCACCTAGAAATGGGCTTTTGATAAAATTGTTCAAGGATTCCTGAACAATAAATCCTAATCTTAACATGCAATGCTGCAGAATGTTTCACCTTTCTTATGCTATAAATAAAATGTGCCAAACGCAATGATAAATCCATACATTCAAGCACTATGTATGTAGTTTAGGAAATAAAGTCATAGTGCGTATGCCTGCTGTTAATAGCAACACTAAGTCTGGGAATATTAATGGCACGGTTTGTGCATTTGCCATCCAAATATTTAGCACTCTGTGTGCTTATGAGATTTCATGGTTTTTCATGCCTGGTAAGGCTGGTTCCACAAAGAGCCTGTGTGGATTGAACATAATCAGTTTCTGATGCCTTGAATCAAGGGGTGCTCCCTGAACACAGACAGCTTGCTGTGGGAGACAGGGGAAATCTGAGTTCATTCAGAGACCTTGGTTTATAATTAATCATCTACCAGAGGGAGTGATGAGAGTCTCAGCCATCTTATTGTGATCCCACTAGTGACACAGACTGTGAAACATGCAGAACCATAGTATTTAGGCTTCTTCTCATAATCTCAAAGGCAGGTATTGGTGCTCCATTGGTAGAGCTAAGGGAGCGTCTGTTTTGACACTATTTGTTCTGTAAGCCTGTAAACTAGTGCGTGCATCCATCTAGTCAAAAGCTCTTACTTCAGATTTTAATCTAGCTCAGAGTTTCTCCATCTTGGTACTACCAACATCCAGGGCTGAAGAATGCTTTGGTAGGGTGCAGATCCCTGGCATCAAACACAAGTGTTCATAGCCTGCTCCCTGCATTTCCACTTGAGCTAACTAAAATGTCTTTTTTTTTTTTAGTTATAAACTGATTGGTCCATTAGCTCAGGCTTCTTATTAACTCTTATAACTTATATTAGCCCATTATTCATATTTATTTTAGCTACATGGTACAGTACCTTATTTGGAGAGGCAGTCGCATCTTGCTTCTTCTGTGGCTAGGTCACAACTGCCAACTAGGACTTCCTTCTTCCCAGAATTCTCCTGTTCTCATTGACCCACTTCTACTTCCTGTCTGGTTGTCCCACCTATACTTCCTGCCTGGCTACTGCTCAATCAGCATTTATTTAAAATATAATTGACAGAATACAGACCATTGTCCCACATCACTTCCCCCTCCTTTTTTTTTAACATTAACAACAAAAAAAAAAACAAGAACTCTCAATCTAATATTCTTTGTTTAGCTTTTCTCCTGACGATTAGCCATAACAACTTGTAACCAACATTCTAAACAAAGGAAAATATTCATAGTCCATTTTTTAGGGCATAGTTTTCTAGGCAACTTCCTCCGGTTGGGGGTACTGATAATCTTATGGGGACCTAAAGAAAATTTAGAATTATGATCAAGTCCTGACTGGAGTATCCTGTGAGGCTTGATCATGTCAGGCAGTAGTCTTGAATGTGTTCTGGATGTAGAACTCAAGACATCTGGGCCATCTGTTCCTACCGGAGATTTCTCAGGTGGTCTTCCTTGTTCAAACCTGATTTTTCTTAACTCAGAATGAATCCATAGCCTCTCATTTTCTGTGGAAACAAAAGCAAAACCTCTTCTCCAAAGTAACATCTTTTGACTTCAATTTTGTAGTCAAGGTATTTTTTAAAATATCTATCTTGTATTAATTCAGCAGCATTGATAAACAAATATCTTTCAGCAGATGTTGCTCCTTCCTCAGCATTCAAACAATTCAAAGGGAAAATAATAACATACAATATCCAGACTCTCTGTGTATTTTTCATCTCTATATGGCTTTATTTTAACCTCTATTTCTTTTATTTTTAATTTTTGGCTTTTTGAAACAGGGTTTCTCTGTGAATGTTTGGCTATCCTAGAATTCACCCTGTAGACCGGGTTGTCTTTGAACCCACAGAGATTTGCCTGTCTCTGCCTCCTAAGTGCTGGGATTAAAGGTTTGTGCACCACACCTAACTACTCTTTTTTATTTTAAGGACTTTGACCTTTTTCTTTTCTCTCCCAAGCGTATATACTGTAAACCATTTAGAGGTTTTCTCTGTCTTTGAATCTACCTTTACTGTATCTCTCTCTCTTTTTCTGACATGAGTCTTTAATTTGCTAAGCAATATGGAGAGGATTAAAGCCGTGGCTCTGACGGCTGGATCCAGCCCATTCCTTAGCTTTCTGAGATTCCAGCCTCATGGCAGAGGTACCGGTTGTAGCCGTGTTTATTGCCACAACTCTATGGTGTTTCAAGGTCCCTGCCAGCAAGCAAGATGCAGCAGTGTGCTCACAAACCACACTCAAATGCTCTGTAGCTGGACCTCCGCCTGAAAGCGTCAGAGTTTGTGTTGACAGGATGGCCCAGAGAGCTGGCATTTTAAAATAGCACAGCTCTTTTCCTGCTATGGCTGAAAACCAAAAAGCATGTGGTCAGCTTCTCATCAACAGCGTGTAAGTGTTTTGTGGCAGGACTTCTTAAAAGAGCTGCAAGGTTTTACAGCTACAGCTGAGTCAGGAAGGCTCTCTTAAATGAGAGCGCTTTATGTGAATGTAGTTGCCCACATGGGGTACCATTTATTGTCTGAAGTTTTTTGTCCTACCTGGTTCCCATAGTCGTTGAGTCTGAAAGAAATCACACAGAGGTCTACATTAGTTATAAACTGATTGGCCCATTAGCTCCGGCTTCTTATTAACTCTTATGACTTATATTAGCCCATTATTCATGTCTATCTTATCCTCTGTACCTTATTTGGTGAGGCAGTCACATCTTGCTTCTTCTGTAGCTGGGTCACTACTCTAACTAAAATGTTTTTAAATGTCTCCTGCAAGGTAGAACCATCTCTGCTTGAAGATAGGGTAGGCAGAGTTTGGGAGAACATACTTGTTACCCCAGCACTGGAGAGGGCAACGCTGAGGAGGATCTTTAGTTTTAGGCCACTTTAGGCTACAAAACAAGACCTGCTTCAAACCTAAGACAACATAACAAAACCATAACAATGACACCAACAAAGCCAAAAGGCAAGCAAGCAGAGGTTGTAGATCATTGGAAGGGCACACGCTTAGCATTTCTGAGGCCTTGGGTTCCTGGTACTCCCACTAATAAGTTAACCATGACATTGAAGGAAACTAGAGTACTTTCATTTTCAGAGAAATCGAAAGGCAAATAATGAGCTGAAAAACAAAAGTCTCTGAGTTTGGAAAACTGAAAGCGGGATTTGAAGAGGGCTGAATTTGTAGAATGATGTCCCTACTTGTCACTCACAAAACAAAGGGAAAGACCCATGAAATGGTGGCTTTCCTGGCAGATAAGAAATCTTGTGTTAAATACCACACTTGTGTAGTCAATTACATTGAATCTGGCATAATTATGATATGGATACAGAAATCGTGTATTCTTGAAAAGGGCATTTACCCTGGAAAGAAACAAATGGAAACGAGAATCAAAGAACCTAAGGCAACTTTTTTTTCCTCCAACAAATTTAAAGTAGAAAAATCCATTATATCATGAGGAGTTTCTTTGTGTCCTCAGATATTTATTGAAGGTCAAAGACAGGATGCCTAATGGGTTATGATTATGTGAAATGAAGTGAGAAGCAATGTTGTATAACATGAGCTCTTTCTCCAGTGACAGTGTATTATGTTCACTAAAATGCCTTGCTGTTGGTTTCCACTAGTATCCATGCCTCAAAGCAGGAAAATAATATGTTATTCCAGAAATACATAGAGATTGGGGGTGTGACTTGCTCAGAGCCAGGGCTCTTGTCTCAAGACCCAGGAAAATTCCCCACTGTGTTTCATCTGACATGAATAACCGTTTACTTAAAAATATCATATTGCTTCTTTCATATCACTTTTTCCTTCTCAGTTCCTGAAAACAGATATATTTTAGTGATAAAAATTTTATGAGGATTTACATCAGAGCTCTCGTATTTTCTAGCTTAAAACATCTTTATAATAACAGAGGGGGGTTAAAGCCTTTGAGATGAAAATAATTTGGTGTTATTAATCAATAACACTTTGGAAAGGAGCTTGTATTTTATCTACCACACTGACATCTACATAGACTTTGAAAATAAATAGAAGAGTTCTGGGGAGATAGCCCAGTGGATAAAGTCATTGTCAGAGCCTACCAAAAAAATCCCTATGTGGTAGCTCACATGATTACTACCAGTTCTGGGAATTCAGAGGCAGCCATCCCTGGGGCTTGCTGTCTAGTCAGTGTGGCCTAGGTAGGTAAGCTTACTGCCAGAGAAAGCAACTCTCTTGAAAACAAGTTGGGTAGTTTTCCTAAGGATTAACACTGAAGCCTCCACGTGTTCACACATGCACAGATATCTGCACACATGTGAGACAGCACACACATACATATGTACACACCCAAACAAATAAACAAATAGAAACATAACAAATGTGGACATACTGTTTATATAAGAAGAGTTTATTGGCTGCAGACACTTCACAAACATTCCACTTGGTCCACACATTGGGAACATAGGGTTTTCTTGAAGGGTGTTTCCTGTGTTAACGTATTTAAAACTCATCATCCTGTGGCAGACATTTCCAGTTTCTGTCCCTAGATCTTGGGATCCCTTTCCTGTCCCTCGCAGCTAGCAGATTGCTCCTCGGTCAGAGGACTGCCTTTACAGCTGGTGTAGCAGGGAATCAGTTTCCTAAAAATTTCCAGTGTGGAAAACTGACATACTCTTGGTACTGCCCTGATCCCCCATGGTAACAACTTGGGGTAAACCTCACTGACTTCAGTTCTACCCCACTCTTCTATAGAGTTGAGATTAGCTCTCTTGGATGATAGTAGCTCTCACTTCACCTGGTGTGGCTTCCTTCCCTTCTGCGTCCCAACCCCATGTCCCATTCCTGGAAACGCTACTTAGAAACTCCTTTCCTAAGAAGGTCACCTTGGAGTCTGTGCCCGGATGATGCTGCCTAAAGCAGATGTCATGTAGACAATCGTATTTTTATTTATTCATTCAACAGTGTTTCTCAAGTGCCCTTGGAATGCTAGGCTCTAGGAATATTGCGATGGGAAATAAAGAAAAATCCCTGCCCTTGGAAGCACATGGTCCAAGGGACACACTTGTTCACTATTCCAACATATAAGTGCAATACAGAGCCCACCACAATGTGTGTATATCTTATGTTTGTGCATATCATGTATTATTAATGCATGCAGATACACAGAATAACATCATGCATCTAATTTTGGCCTGCAGATGCCTTCACTTCCTGGCTTTCTGACTTGCCTCTTAGCATCTTCCTATACACTACGTCTCCATTTTAGTCAGCATCTTATTGCTGTGGAGAGACATCATGACCATGACAACTCTTATAAAAGAAAGCTAAAATTGGGGCCTGCTTTGAGTTTCAGCAGTTAATTCCTTATCATCATGGTGGGAAGCATGGCAGCATGCAGGCAGTAATGGTGCCGGAGAAGCAGCTAAACATTCTACATCTGAGTCTGTAGTCAGCACGAAGAGAGAAAGCCACTGAGCTTGACTTGGGCTTCTGCAACCTCTAAGTCAACCTCTAGTGACACACCTCATACTCCAACAAGACCACACTCTTAATTCCTGTCAAGTAGCGCCGCCACTCCTTAATGATCAACCATTCAAATATATGAGCCTATGAGGACCATTCCTATCGAAACCCCCAGACTCCCTCAGTCATCCTGGCGTGTCTCTACTCCCTCGCTCATGTCAAGTTCTACCAGTCACACCCTAGCCCACATTCTCTTGAGTTTTTATCTGCCTGTGAAAGTCTCTCCCTGCAAATATTTCATTAGCTCATCCTTGTAGTTTGGTGCTCACACTTGCTCAGTCTCTCCTGACACCTGGCCTCCTCACACAGCCTCTTTCTGCTTTCTTCATAAACACTACCTCTTGTTTCCTTACTTTTTTTTTGTTTGTTTGTTTTTTCGAGACAGGGTTTCTCTGTGGCTTTGGAGCCTGCACTGGAACTAGCTCTTGTAGACCAGGCTGGTCTCGAACTCACAAAGATCCGCCTGCCTCTGCCTCCCGAGTGCTGGGATTAAAGGAGTGCACCACCACCGCCTGGCTCCTTACTTTTTTTTTTTACTTGCTTGTTTTTTGCCTGTGTCTCTTTAAAATGTTTGTCCTATGTGAATAGTACCTTGGGAAGTCATAAATGTCAATTCCATCTAGCACCTAAAATGTACTTGGATCACAGGAGACACTCAAATATTGGTAGAATGCCAAGGAAAATGAGCGTATGTTAATGCTCAGATTCAGATGTGGGTACTAGGAAGAAGGTAGGACGTTGCCATGGAAAACAGCGCAGAGAGATCCAGAAGCTTGCTAGTGGTGATCTCATGAAGAAAGCAACACTATTAGTCTGTCACAAATGCTTTTAGGAAGAACAACTACATAGCACCACAGGAGAAGGGGCTGGGAGAAAGGCACACTACTGGAGCTGCAGAGCCAGGAAGAGGGAAGACCAGAGAAGCTAGAAGTCATGTCCTGTAGGATAGGATTAGCAACCTAGTCTGTGTGCTGAGTCTGGCTTGACACTGGGAAGCACCAGGGCTCACCGGGGCTCACCTTTATGGTGAGCAAAGCAGCTCCTTTTCATTAGAGTCAGCCACTAGATCTCAGGGCTTCGTTAGGGAGCACTCCACAAGCAACGGAAGTCTCATGTCATTCCCTGTATAGACTACCATGTCCTTTGTCTTCATGGACTGATGCGTACCAGTCTTCCTGCTTCCTGCTGTATCTTCAAAATCCGCTCAGTCTATATCTAAGCGCCCAGCGGAGACGGCAGCATATAGTGGAGAGGAGTACACAGCGCATAGGAGTCAGTGTCATAGTACTAGCTGCTTTCTACATTGATATGTGAGCACATTTGGCTTAAAAGCAAATGCTCATAATTCTAGGAATTCTGTCAACACCAAGGAATAGATATTTTTTCAAAATTATTTTCCTGTTATTAGATTTTAATTAGGAGACTTAGCAATTTTTTACCCTCATTTTCTGGAATTTCAAAGACTGGTTACGTGATAACTGCAGAATCATCATATGACTATGAAGTTGGTACTTCATAAATACCAAATTATTATCTATTTATAAATTAGCCATTTTCTTTAAACATGTACTATTTGTGCTGATTTTATTTTAGTGCATAACATTCTATAATTATAAATAATATTTGATGTAAAAATTAGAAAACAAACATCTGAACTTAAGAAAAGACATTCAGAAAATATTGAAAATTAAAGAGTAACATATATTTTTGGGAGTCTGGTCTGGTTCTCTGAAAATTAGCAGAAATTGTTTTAAATGGCCAAGACAGTTCTTTGATGCTATGCAAATGGTCACTTTTTGAAGAAAGTTCAGTCTGCCTGCATATGGAAGAATCAAGGAGGGTTTTCCCAGTCTTTTCATTTTTTATAGGCCACAATATTGGGGTAAAGTTCAAAGAAAAAGAATGTTTCCCACTAACTTTCCAGCTCTCACTGAGTAAGGCTGAGGTCATTCACGACGACGTGAATGTTCTTCACTTGCCACATGACTGAGCTGGTTTCCGAGAGGAAGCTAGAAATCTGCAGTGGTAGACGAAGAAAATGAGTCTAATCACCTAACGAGCTCGCTGCTTTTGAATCCTGGTGGCCAGAACTAAATGTGACATTGAAGAAGAGACCAGAAGAGACATTGAATGTCTGTGAATGTCAAACGAGTCAAAACAAACCATTTCCAAGAAAGTGGGGGAGAGTAAAGTGCTGGGGGATAGGGGCTGTGAGTGGCCAAGGGAGTTCTGTGCTGGCAACATGGGGCAGCTGGTCAGATGGCCAAGGAAGGAAGTAGCTTCTTTGGAGGTAGCAATAGGTAGTTCTGGCTCAGTGAAAGCATCTGGTCTTTATGTCCTGCAAATAACCTCATTCTCCATGAAAGCACACGTCTAGGTAGGTGAAATACAAATGCCATATTTAATGGTTCACCCAAGGTAAGATCACAGTAAGTACCAGAGAAAGATTTTGAAAGAGTAATTTACACCATTAAAGCTAGTGTTTGTGTGCATGTGTTTTGTTAATTCTACTGATAAAATAACAACCACTCAAAGATAGGTGTGTTCTGATCACTAGATTTGTGACTATGTTTACATAGCTAAAAGGACATTGTAGACTTGAGAAGACAAAAGTTTCTGTGAGATGTGACTATCATAGATTATCTGAGCAGGTTCCCTTATGAGGAAAAGAAAAAAAAAGTTGGCAGAAGAGTTGGAAAAGATAGTACAAAGGGCATAAGAAACCCAACACTGTTACACTAGCTTTCAAGAAAGCAGCTAGAGACTGAGTCTATAAACAGACTTCTAGAAGTGAGGGAGGCCAGGACAGAATCTACACTTGATTCTGGAGGTGGTAGGACCATGGTGACCCTTTGCTTTGGGTCTAATGACCTATTTTGTGTTCTGGATTCTAAAACTTTAACATCGTAAATGTGTCTTATTTTAAGCTGGGGCTCTTTAAAAGTTTTTTTGTTGCTGTTCTTGTTTTTTTTTTTTTTTTTCATTTATGACTGCTTTTTTGCTTGAAAAAATTTAAGTGACCATGACATTTCCATAAAATAGGTATATATAAATAAAACTTAATGCCCCTTGAGTGAAGAATGAATAAAGATGTGATAAATTTATACACATTTATAATTTATACAGTGTAGAGTACTACACTGTGGAAAAAAATGATGACATCTTGAAATTTGCAGGCCAATGGATGGATCTAGAAAACATCATATTGAGTGAGGTAATCCAGACCCAGAAAGACAAATATCATATGTACTCACTCATGAGTGGCTTTTAGACATAAAACAAAGAAAAAATTGCTTACAATTCACAAAGAGAACCTAGACAACAAAGAGGACCCTAAGAGAGACATACATGGATCTAATCTACATGGGAAATAGAAAAATACAAGATCTCCTGAGTAAATTGAGAGCATGGGGAGCATGGGAGAGGGCGGAAGAGGAGGGGGAGGTAAGGAGGGAAATAGAAAAAAAATATAGCTTAATAAAAACAATAGAAATTAAAATAAATAAATAAAAACATTTACCAATAGTAAATCATAATGAACATAATTTACAATAATTCTTTGGTAATTTTATAATTTATTAAAGACAAAAGTAAATCTACATACTAACGACATGGTTATGTTTATTTTTACATAAAAATTTAAATCTTGATAGAATATTGAATACTGTAGGACATAGAGAATCCTAAATGTTTTTTTCAGAGTTGATCAATATTTTTATTTTATGATCTAGTCGTCAATACTAAGAATGTTGTTTTGCATAAATACATAAGACAAAGTGGCAGACTATGTTTAAGTTCATTTCAGAGTCCAAACGAAAGGGAATAATTTTAAAAAGCTAAACTCAAGTCAGTGACTCAAAACTTGTAATTTTTAAAATAAAAACTTGAGCACAGCATAACCCCAAGATAAACTAATATAATTTACGATAAGGTGTGATAGGGACCATATGAAAAGGCTTTGTTTCTACACTTTAGAACAGAAAACCTGGTAGTACATGAAAGCTCTTCCGTTCTTACACAGCACAGTACTGCTCTCAGGAGAGGTCTTTCAGGCTCGTTCTTGTGTGTTGAATGCCACCAAGACATGTACCCTGGGAAACACTTGTGTTACATGGCCATAACCAGCTGCAGTGAAGCTGCGTGCTTCAACACGAATGATTTGAAGACTAATACCTGGAATCATTACATGTCGTGATGTTTTGTTTGTGTTCTAACAAATAAAGCTTGCCTAAAGATCAGCGTGCAGCGCTAAGCCACGAGAGGCCAGGGAGTGGTGGCATCTTTATTCTCAGGACTTGGGGTACAGAGGCAGAGGGATCTCGGTGAGTTCAAGACCACCCTGGGCAACACGAGATTGAATCTGTCTAAAAGAGAAACAGCTCATACAAAGGTGATCCCAGCAACTGAAATCCACGCCTTTACCCAGAATCATGGAGGCAGAGACAGGAGTGGCTGGGTGGAGAGAGGAGTATAAGGTGGAAGGAGACTGGAGCTCAGGGCAGCCTGAGGTTTGGTGGAGACAGATGAGTCTGGAGATGCAGTCTGAGGACAGGACTGCCTTTAGGTCTGAGCATTGGTAGAGGTAAAAGGTCTGTCTCGTGGCTGGCTGCACTGCTTCTCCGATCCTTCAGTTTTCACCACTAATATCGGACTCCTGGTTTTATTTATTAATACCAATTAGAATTCATACTACAATTATATGAATTCAAATTAAATTTTGGTCATTGCACAATCAAAACTGTTTTAGTAGCACCAGATTCTCCGCACTCCCCCATATTCAGTTACAGGACTTCATGTACTATTGTATCCCTCAGTTTAAGAAGCTGGGTTGTAAGAGCTCTGTGATGGCTTGATACCACAGCACTCGGAGACCACGCCTGCAGAGCAAGGTGCGGCTGCATCTCTCTGTGGGTTTCTCTGTGTAGCCCTGACTGTACTGGAACTTGCTCTGTACACCAGACTGGCCTCAAACTCACAGAGATCCACCTGCCTCTGCCTCCTGAGTGCCACTACCACCCAGCTCCAGACTCAATTAGCTAGACTTCAGAAATAGGTTTATAAAAGTTTCACTTGGTAGAAGCCACTTGAAGCTGTAAATCCAACCAAAGAGGCAAGCATCAACACACGCCTGCAAACACAGCACTTGGAAGGCCATGAGCTGGGACAGCTGTGAGTGAGTGTGGGACCAGCCTGTGCCACACAGAAAGACTTCATCTCAAATAACAAACAAATAAGAAAAAGCAACCAACAAAAACATGTATCCTTCGAAAGTTTCCTCTTGCCCCTTGTGATCCTGTGGGCTGATGAGACCTATTGAGCAGGTGTTAGTTGCGATCCTGTGGGCTGAAGGGACCTATTGCGCATGTGTTAGTTGCCATCCTGTGGTCTGAAGGGACCTATTGCGCATGTGTTAGTTGCCATCCTGTGGGCTGAAGGGACCTATTGCGCATGTGTTAGCTGCAATCCTGTGGGCCGAGGGCACCTATTGCGCAGGTGTTAGTTGCTTTCATGTCACTGTGACAAAACAGACTCCAACACAAATCTTTTCAAAGGAGGAATTGTTCGCTTTAGATCATGGTTTCAGAGATTCCAGTCCATCGTGGCAGGGAGGATGTGTTGGATCGGCTCATAAATTACAGCTTCATCAATGAGTTAGACCATCCATTACATCCGAGAGAGCCCTTGTGGTCTAACTAGCTCTGCAAACACCCTCACAGACACAGCAAAGCTGTTCTTTACCAGATCCCTTGGCATTTATGAATCCAGACAAAGACAACTCAAATTCATCCTCACGTCAGTGAAGCTGAGTGTCTAGAATAAACAGCATCATCCCACAGGAAAGTGGTCCAGAAGTAGGTGAATGAGAAAGGCTTGTGGTCTTGTGCCAACTGCATCATGGAACCCATGCTTTAGGTCTCAGTCTTTTAACTGCGTTTACCACTCTTTGGCCATATGAGCCAGGAAATCAAGCATAGCTCCGCAAAACACTGGATCCTACAGGGAAGGAGAGAGAAAGACAAAGTGATCAGCCCAGGCAAACACCATCTTGAAAAGTTTCTCCAAGGTTACAAGCCGTGGAGTGCAGGGATGTGTAGGTATGCGCAGGATAGGACAGAACACTGGAAATGAGTTAGTTTTTTTTTTCTTAAAAAAAAAAAGATTAAGTTCCTAGGGAATAGTTTAAGAGCACCCCAATCCTCTTCTATACCTCCAATTAGATTCTTTTACCATTCAGCTTGTGCTGGGATGTTAGTCTTTTGTATCTGCATGTTTATCATCAGTCTTAAAAATAATTGGCAGCTGTGTGAATGAGGCTATTCCACGTTTTCACACATTTTATAGATGCTGAGGAACAGAAATTTACTAGGTAATTTATGCAAAGCATCACAGTGAGTAACTGAGCTTGACGCAAACTCAGCCATGTTCCACAACACGTACTTAATACATACACAGGAAGTGCAGCCTAGCTGTGTCGTGAGTGCGGAAGCCTCTGGCGCCATGCTGGTTCTGGAGACACTACAATGGATGCAGCAAGTGCACACACACCAGCCGCCCAATCCATCCAAAACTGGCAAACATATTTACTTCTACCTGTTTTTAAACTTGTAGTTTAAAATAGATACTTCTACAATGACATTGCATTAGTTAGGGTTTTATTGCTGTGATAAAAAATATTGACCAAAAAAGCAACTTTTTGAGAAAAGGGTTTATTTCCTTTTATACGTTGTAGTCTATCATTTAGGAAAATCAGGGCAGGAACTCAAGACTGGATCCTAGACACAAGAACCAAAGCAGAAGCCATGGAGGAGTGCTGCCTGCTGACTTTCTCAGCTGTGAGTAAGAGGCCATGATTTTATGCAGCTTTGGAACTGGATACATTCATGAAATACCATCACTACCAACATACAGCCCTACTCCACACGCACAGAGATCCTTCGAGCTTCACTCCAGGACAGCTCACAGCCTATACACGTGTGCTTTGATGTAGAATATTATTTTAAGATGTGTTACACTTCTTTATGCTGTGGAGCATTTGTTGTAGTAATGCAAAGATGCATTGCATTCTTTTATGTTGCACTTGTTTAACTGTGAAGCTGTGTTACTTTGCCTGTCTAAAACACCTGATTGGTCTAATAAAGAGCTGAATGGCCAATAGCAAGGCAGGAGCAAGGAT
>JAQHUG010000168.1:1507538-1525909 GCA_028555095.1 Dicrostonyx torquatus | reverse complement strand
AGCAACAAAGAGTGAAAGTAAGGTTTACAGAAGCAAACTCAGAGGCAAAAGGTAGAAGGGATAATTGGAGTTAAGGAAAGCTGGCTAGAAATAAACCAAACTAAGGATATAAGAAAGAATCAGTCTCCATGTGTGATGTATCTGGGAGCTGAGTGGCAGCCCTCCCAAAAGAGTACAGAGTAAAACCAATCAGCAACAGTGCTTAGGCCATGGATTCAGACCACCCTGCATAAGAGGCATCTACAGCTTGTTGATAACTGGCATGGAAGTCCTGATGCAATGTGTCTGGTATACACCTCCCACTGTGTCCTGTGTGTGACTGGAGTTTCCTAGGGTTCTCTACTGAGCTCTCTGCACTAATTCCTGTGGGTAGTTTGATCAGCTCTCACATCATCTAGCTAAGCCTGTCACCACTAGTCATCTCCAGACTCCAGTCTCAGGAGAAGGGTTATAGAACATATCTGCGCACGGAACTATCCTGGCCCTTCTGTTCTTTGGAACTCTGGGGCCAAGTACTCAAGGGCCAGTGACAGCCTAAGGTTGGTTGGGAGCATCCATGTCCCCACAAACGTTAGCATTGCCCACCTATTCCTTAATAAAGAGAAACTGTTCCTGCCCATCTGCCATTCAGATGGCTGTGTCAATTCCTTTCATAAAGAAATTCTTGGGCTTCTTCTGTCCATTGGTCAGGTGAACTAGGACCTTACTGTCCCATCTTCTACTTAATACCCGAATATTGTCCCACAATTTCAGAAATGGCTAAACAACAAAATTCTGAACTCTAAAAGAGATCAAAACTTTGTTGCAAGGAGCTTGTCATGCTCAAGAAAGCCTGGGAGTCCTGATGGATTTAAAGAAGCTATTCATATACATCTCTAACAGCAGCTGCCTCCCGGGTTGGTGTGACAGGCAGAAGCAGGGCAAATGTCAAACTACCAATGATAGTGACAATTCAGTGGGGCCTCCATTCAGCAACTACTTAAAATTCTTTTGCATAATTATGCACATCTCTCTTTAAAAATATGTACATATTAGTTTTAGCACAAATAATGATAGCTTTTCTGACATAGGATGCCTTTGGTTTTTCTCAATAAATTGCTATTTTTTATTTTTTTATTATGGGTTTTGGAATGAAGATTGATTTTTGAACCATTTTGGAGTATAATAGCTGACTTCTCTGCTACTGTGCCACTACACAGCTCCCATTTTGATAATTAAATATAAACACGCTCCCCCCAAAGAACACAGTCACTTAAAATCCAGCTTCATTAATAATCGATTTACATTACAGAATCTCTGCTCATGGAAACGACAGCCTCCTGAGGCTGTCATGACACTGTCAGTCTTGTAAAGCAGGTAAGAATTACTTTCTGAGCTCGAGAGTCACAAATAGCAATGGTTTCCTTGGAGACTCAGCTGCAAAGCTACTCACTGTGCCTGCAGGACTGGCCTCCCCAGATGCAAGGTGGTTTGTCTCTAGAGGTGAATTGGTGGGCTTCTTAGACTGAGAAATGCTGAGCCTGGACACTGTGGGTGATTGCGGTCAGAGCACTGTGGCAAAGTGTACCTGCTCTCAGCACGGGAGAGGTGCCTGATGTTCAGGCTGTGGGTTAAACAGCAGGCAGAACCAGAACCATGGACAACTTGAGTTGTAGCATTATGCAGACAGAGAGTAGAAAGCCTCTTCATGATCGTGTCACCTTAGAGGAAAAGTCTCGGATATGTTTTTTGACAAACAATTGCTAAGTCATTAGGCAGAAGGATACTCTGGAAAAGGACACAAGAACAATACAAGTGGTTTTTCCCCCTTTGGTTTATTTGTTTGTTGTTTGTTTTTTCCCAAAGGGACATCTAATCATTCTGCTCCTTGCGTTGTGGAGCAATCTTTTTGTACACTATGAAGATGTATTGCTCTCATTGGCTTGGCCAATAGCTAGGCAGGAAGTGGTTAGGGAGGGCTTGCAGAGAGAGCTCTCTGCAATTAGGGCAGGATCTTCAGGACATGCAGAGAGAAGCAAGATGAACTTGTGCTGAAAAGAGATACTGCCATGTGGTCGAATGTAGATAAGAAATACGGGTTAATATTTAAAGAAGTAGTTGGTAACAAGCCTAAGCTACTGACCAAGTATTTATAATTAATAATAAGTCTCTGTGTGGTTATGTGGGAGCTGATGAGACAGAAAATTCTGCCTACATGTTGCTTCTTACTGTACTGTTTTACTTGTGGAACTAAGCAAGCTTTTAATAATTTGAGTATTCTAAAAGCTACCTCTGGGTGTGGTAACTGTAACTGGAATGGCATGTCCCACTACTTCACCCATAATATAGAGTATCCTTGGCAGGGACGGTATAGATCTGAAGGAGACTCTGATGCAAGATGTGATGCTAGTCCCTGTTGTCTGTTCCCTAGGAGAGTGGTCAGATGCCAGAGTTCAAGAGGAGATAGAAACTTGAAACTGTCCAGATGCTAAGAGACAAGAAATTCTATAACTTCTGCATAAAATGAGTGCATATAAAAATATACTTCTAGAGAAGATAGTAACTTCAAAATTTTGTCTTTTAATATCCAACTTTTCACACTATATGGGATAACATTACTGAGTGAGGGCAGAGTCATAAAAAAATCTAGCAACAATGCAAAATTTTGTGAATGTGAAACTACCAAAATTTAAATAGAAATCAAAAGTAATGAATGTAAAGATGTTCTGGCCATGCTGACTGTGTTGCATATGACTTCATTACAGCCTTGGTTCCGAACACCCAGCATGTGTGTTTTGCATTGACCATCACACCAGAAAACACTAATGGCCAATATCCAAAACACCTCTGCTCAGATGCAAGTTGACTGAATATAATTAGTTGCAAGGTGTTTACTGTCATATAAGGTTGCCCGTCCTCATAGAAGTATAACAGTTTAATTGTGGAAAATAGACATTTCTCATTTTCCTACCATCATTCCCTAGAATGTCAGTATCAAGTTGTTTCTTTGGATTGTATTATGCTAAAATATTCAACTTTAAAACCTGCTGTTGGAGTTGCTGATTTGTTTCAAAAAATTGCCAAATGACTTTCAGTTTGGGATTAGGACAGAATTTTCAACAACTTCTGAAGTGGGGCTAAACATACTTCTGCCGTTTTGTACTATGTATTTATGCTAAGTGCTGGACTCAACATTGGCAATAAAAATAACAAAATATTGATCAACTCTGAAAAACTTTATTCTCTGTGTTCTGCAGTATCAGTATTCAGTCAAGATTTTATTTTTTATATAAAAATAAGCAAGTATATCTACCTCACTAGTAAACAGATTTGCTTTAATCTTTAATAAATGGTAACATATGCATATTAATCATTTTAAAATATACGTGATGTGGGATTTCCCTCTGTATGCTGTGAATGTGTTTGGTTAATGAATAAAGAAGCTGCTTGGGCCTATCACAGGGCAGAATAGAGTAAGGTGGGAATTCTAAGCAGAGATAGAGGAGAAAGTAGGCAGAGTCATGTAGCTGCCAGAGGAGACAGATGCTGGAACATTGCTGGTATGCCACGATCTTGTAGTCATGCACAAATTAATAGAAATGGTTAATTTAAGATAGAAGAGCTAGCCAATAATAGGAGTGAGCTAATAGGCTGAACAGTGTTTTAATAATATAATTTCTATGTGATTATTTTGGTTATGGATAGCCAGGAAATGAACAAGCAGTCTCCATCAACACATAAATCCTTATAACTTATTGTCAATAAATTATTTTATATGCCTATCTACCCAAAGTCATATAAAAATTCCCAGGTGAAAAGGTTCAGGAGTGGATGAGGCTTAAGAAGCAGGACAAACGGCATCTGATTGTGAGGCAGAACAGCTGCAGGATCACCAGCTGCTTTTCCATTAAAGTCAATGGTTAACTTAGCCTGTTTCATGCAAATCCTGAGTAACAGAAGGTGAGCTCTGAATGCCTTGCATCTGTACAAACCACTCACGGAGCCATTTGTTGCATTTAGAAGTAACTGTTAGGTGTGACTTATGCCAGGAAGACCCATCTTTATCTGCCAACTGTAGAAGCTAAGTCATGTAGTGAGAGATTATTTTTCCTTATATTATATTTTTCCTTGGAATATGTTCATTTCCTTAGGAAAAATGATTCTGATGTATTTATATCTACTCCTTGGAATATACATATACAAACAATTCACTATACAAATCTCTGTCTCCAAGATTTCTTCATGTTGATGTTTGTCTTAGCTTGCTTTCTATTGCTGTGATAAAACATAGACTGAAAGCAACTTGGGAAGAAAGGGTTTATTCAGCTTACATATCCTGATTACAGTGCATCATGCAGGAAGTCCTGGAAGCAAGAGCTGAAGCAGAGACCATGGAGGAGTATTGCCTTCTGGCTTGCTCCCCATGACTTGCTCAGTCTGCTTTCTTATACAGTTCAGGAGCACTGGCAGGTAGTACCACCACAGTGAACTAGACGCTCCCTACCACATCAACCATCAGCCAAGAAAATGTGCCACAGACTTGTCTAAATGCCTATCTTCTGGAGACATTTTCTCAACTGAGATTCCATTTTCCAAATGTTGCTTGATAGTGTCTAGCTGACAAAAAATAATCAGAACAGTGTTTATGAAAAGCTCTTTGCTCTGGGCATGGTAGTTAGATCATGAGACTTAGCAGCAGGCAAGTATGGGCTTCAAAGCATAGCATCAGTTTTGTGGCTAGAGATGATTCTGCTAGACTCTTACTTTAAAGACATTTTATAGGAACTGATTGAAAATAATACTGGAGAATAAAGATCTTAGTATGCAGTACAGTATATAATAGCAGACATTCATTGCAAGGCCAACAGAATTTTACATAGTACATTGACTATATATAATATTTATACATACATCAAGCCAGGCATGGTGGTGCATGCCTTTAATCCCAGCACTTGGAAACCATAGGCAGGTGAGTTTGAGCTCAGCCTAGTCTACATAGTGAGTTCCCGGATAGCCAGATCTACAACCGTGAGACCCTGTCTCAAACAACAACAACAACAACAACAACAAAAGATTATATATACATTTAATTAATTCTTCCTAGGTTTTCAAAAATGTTTTATGGACAACATATTAATTCATATAGTTTATTTTTAATAATAAATTTCTACTAAGTTGTACTATTTTGAATTTATTTAACTTTCGAAGTTGTAACTATTGGTGCTGGAGAGACGGCTCAGTGTGGCTCTTGCCAAGGGCCTTGGTTCAGTTCCCAGCACTCACCTGTTAACTCACAACCACCCTTAACTTCAGCTTCAGGAAATCAAAGGAACTCTCTTGAGCTCTATGGGCCTCATGCACACATATAATGTACACATATACAGGTAGACAAAAGACTCACACACATGAAATAAAAAATCTTTTTTAAAAATTTATAAATATCTTTTTAAAAGACCCCTGCACAGTCAATCCATTCTACGGCTTAGTTTGTCAAGTTTGCCAATGTGTAATTTACAGGATGCCAAGAAGATTAAATGATCCTAGCAGTTCATACTCTCAATTATTGTCTTTGTGGAAACAATACTCACTGAGTGCTACAGAATAGGAACAATATGTTAGGACTTCTGGATCTTTCTTAATACAGTTTTTATACTATCACTTTCACCATCATGGCAGAATTATTTTTAGATAAATATATTTATCACTTGAAGAGTTTATATTAGAGCCTAAGGAAAATTTAAATCACATCACCTGATTGTTTAGTGTAACATGAGGCTTGCTCATTGGAGTTTATGTCCCGCCCGGTACCCCACAGCTGGCAAGCCCCAAAGAAAAATCACACAGAGAGTCTTCATTATGTTATAAACTGATTGGCCCATTAGCTCAGGTTTCTTACTAGCTCTTATAACTTATATTAACCCATTGTTCTTATCTATGTTAGCCACATGGCTCAGTACCTTTCTCAGAGGGGCAGCTCACATCCTGCTTCTTCAGTGGACTGGGCAGGAGTGGGGGAATGGGCTTCCTTCTTCCCAGAATTTTCCTGTTCTCTTTGTACCACCTCTACTTCCTGTCTGGTTTCCCCGCCTATACTTCCTGCCTGGCCAATCAGTGTTTATTTAAAACATAATTGACAGAATACAGAATTGTCCCCCACCATTTCCCCCGCCCTTTTTTTAAACAAAGGAAAATGGAGCCCACGTGGATAACTGCGTCCACACAAAGCCTGGGAAAGAATAGAGTAAATCATGTTTTCTTGGTAGTAGCAATTTCTCAGGTCTGCTCTGCTTGCTAGAAGCAAGCAAGCACTCTCATTTAAGAGAGACCTCCTCAGTCAGCTTTAGCTGCAAAACCCTGCAGCTCTTTTTTGTTTGTTTGTTTGTTTTGTTTTTTGAGACAGGGTTTCTCTGCGGCTTTGGAGCCTGTCCTGGAACTAGCTCTTGTAGACCAGGCTGGTCTCAAACTCACAAAGATCCGCCTGCCTCTGCCTCCCGAGTGCTGGGACTAAAGGCATTCACCACCACTGCCTGGTGGCCTTGCAGCTCTTTTAAGAGGTTCTGCCAAGAAACACTTAAATGATGTGGGTAAAAAGCGACCACACACCTTTTGGTTTTCAGCGATAGCAAGAAAAAAGCTGTGCTGTTTTAAAATGCCAGCTTTCTGGGCCGTCCTGCCAGGGCAAACTCTGACTCTTTCAGGCAGGCAGTCTGACTATGGAGCATTTGAATGTGGTTTGTGAGCAGAATGACGCAGCTTGTTTGCTGGTAGGAACATTGAAATGCCATAGAGTTGTCGTGATAAATATGGCTACAGCCGGTACCTCTGCCATGAGGCTGGAATCGCAGAAAGCTAAGGAATGGGCTGGATCTAGCTGTCAAAGCCACAGCTTTAATCTTTTCCATATTCTTTAGCATATTAAAGACCCACGTGTTCAACAAAAAAGAGATATACAGTAAATAGAGATTTAAAGATGAAAAAACCCCAAGTGGTTTACTATGTGTTAAAAATATATGCAGGCTAAAGGTTAAAGTCCTTAAAAAAAAAAGGGGGGGGATAATTGGGTGTGGTGATACACACCTTTAATCCCAATGCCTGTGGGGCAGAGGCAAGCAGATCTCTGTGAGTTCAAGGTATGGTAGTGGACACCTTTAATCCCAGCAATGGGGAGGCAGAAACAGGTGGATCTCTGCGGGTTCAAGGACAAAGATACACAAAATCCCTGTCTCAAAAAATAAAAGAATTAGTGGTTAAAATAAAGCTGCATAAAGATGGAAAACACACAGAGGATCTTGATACTGTATGTTACTATTCTCTCTTTGAATTGTTTGAATGCTGAGGAAGGAGCAACATCTGCTAAAAGACTTTTGTTTATAAATGCTGCTGAATTAACCCAAGGAAGGTATTTTGAAAATACCTTGACTTCAAAATGAAGTCAAAAGGTTACAGTACTTTGGAGAAGAGATTTTTCTTTTGTTTCCACAGGAAATAAGAGGCTGTGGATTCATTCTGAGCTAAGAAAAATCAGGTTTCATCAAGGAAGACCACCTGAGAAATATCCGATAGGAACAGATGGTCCATATGTCTGAGTTCTACATCCAGAACAGATTCAAGATGCTGCCCGAGATGATCAAGCCTCACAGAATACTCCAGTCAAGGACTTGATCATAATTCTAAATTTTCTTTAGGTCTCCATAAGATTATCAGCACCCCCAAACAGCCAAAAGTAGCCTGGAATACTACGCCCACATTCCCAAAAAATGAACTATGGATATTTTTCTTTGTTTAAAAAAAAAGAGGTGGTGTTGGAGAATTGTCTGTATTCTGTCAATCATGTTTTAAATAAATGCTATTTGGCCAGGCAGGAAGTATAGGTGTGTCAACCAAACAGGAAGTAGAGGCAGGGTGATGAGAATTCTGGGAAGAAGGAAGCCCATTCCTGCACTCCTGCACAGACCACCAAAGAGGCAGGGTGTGACCCTGCAGTGCTGAGAAAGGTACCGACCCATGTGGCTAACATAGATAAGAACAATGGGTTAATATAACTTACAAGAGCTAATAAGAAGCCTGAGCTAATGGGCCAATCAGTTTATAACCTAATGCAGACTCTCTGTGTGATTTTTCTCTGGGACTAAACAGCTTGGGGACCAGGCAGGACAGAACCCCAAATAAGCAGGCTCTCATGTTACAGTTTGGACTATTGTAGTATGCTGGAGCATGTCTTTGTGCATGTTTACGTGTTTCCCACTTGATCAGGAGCCATACTCTGCAAGACTGGAGAGTGTATTACTGACTTTTCTATTGCTGTTATAAGACACCATGACCAAGGCAACTTACAGAAGAGGGACTTATTTTGGCTGATAGTTCCACTGGGCTAGAGTCCATGATGACAAGGTGGATGCCTGGTGGCAAGACGGAGCCTGATAGACTTAAACGGCAAGCAGGAAGCAAAGAGAGTGAACTAAGAATGGTACAAATTTTTAAACTCTCAAAGCCTGCCCCAGTGATACTTTCTTCAAGGAGGCTACATTTCCTAAGCCTCTTCCAAATACCTCACCCAGATGAAGGCCAAGCATGCAAATGCCCCAGTCAAATGGCCACTCAGCGGTTGACAGTCCTAGTCTCATAAAGCTTAATACATCCAGTGTCAACGATTATCTTTTTAAATGAGCTTTCCCTCTTACCTTATTCATGTGGGCTTTTTCCCATCTGTAATGATTGTTCTGTCTCTTTAAGAGACAGGCCATGCCCACTCCCTTCCTGCCTCCAGCCTCAGACCCCCACTTTCTCTCTTCCTGTCCCCTCTCTTGGAGAGGCTGCCAACTTTCTCCCTCTCTCCCTCTTTCTCTCCCTCCTTCTCTCTTTTTCCTTCTCTTTTTTTCCTCTCTCTCTCCCCTTCTCCCCTTTTTCCTACCCCTCAATAACACACCTAATAAATGTTCAACTTTACTCTACATGGTGTGCCTGTCTGTCTCTTGCCTGCCCGCCATGTGTCTACCTGCCTGGGGCTTGGGGACCGGCAGCTGTCTCTGTCTGGGACTGGCTTGCTTTCAGCCCCCACCCCACCCCCACTGCAGCCACCACATGGCTGGAACCATTGGAGACCTGCTGTGTGGTCTCGACCCTGCAGCAAGCTGCCGGGGATCTGCAGAAAAGCATTTCACTGTCTCTTTATTTATTTTCAAGACACTTTCACTGTGTAGCTCTGGATGTCCTGGAATTCACTGTGTACACCAGGCTGGCCTGGAACACCACGATCTGCTTGCCTCTGTCTCCCAAGTACTGGGATTAAAGGCATGCCCTGCTATGTCCATCTTCTTGCATTTGTTAATTTAATTAAAAAGAATCCTAATATATCCTAGGATTTGAGCTACAAACTATAAAGAGCAAGGGAAATTCAGTGCAAGCCTGGCTTTTGGGGCAAACTATGTCAGTGGATGGAGGAGAGCACAGCACTCTGTCACAGGGAATATGTGTCAGGTCAAGGCAAGGAGAGGGATGGCAGAGAACATTCCTTCACTTCTCCCTCAGTGATCCACAGAGTCTTTTAGTGATCTTGGCTGGGTTGTCTCAGCTGGTCTTGAACCTGCAGTCCTTCTGCCTCAGCCTCCCAAAGAGTAAGGATCACAGACCCCAAACACTGGGTCCAGCTTGAGTTTTACTTTTGAATCACACATTAGGAGTTTGGGATACTTCCTGAGTCTAAGCTTAAAAGGGTAAGGTTCAGAGGCTAAAAGACAGTCGGAGAGCGGGCATCAGCGTGGCACCTCTGTTTGTTATTTAGGAACTTCCCACTGAATAATCCACAACACTTACTAAAGCGCCTGTGGTTTGAATGAGAACGCTCTTCCACCCACAAGTAGGCTCATATATTTGAAGATTTAATTCTCAGTTGGTGGGCTGTTAGGGAGGTGTGAGTCACTGTGGGTCCTCTCCAGGCTCTGGCTCTCCCCTCTCTGCTCTGTGCTTGGGCATCAGATGGAAGCAGCAACTCCTTCAGCACTGTGTTTGACGGCTCCCTGCTCCCTGCCAGGATGGTCATGAACTCACCCTCTGAAACAGTTCACAAGCCCCCATTTAAAAGCTCTCTTTCCTAAATTCCTCTGATTGGTGTCTCTTCACAGCAATAGAACAGTAACTAAAACAATAGGAGATACTATTCCTTTTTCTGTTTGTTTGTTTTATGTTATCAATGGGGAAACCAATGTTGAAGGAAGCCAGAGTACTCTCCCCAAAACCACAAAACTGGAAGCCACCAAGACAACAATTTAATCCAGGTACACTTTGCTTGTGTTTTCCCCCAAATAACAATGCCTAATTAGGTCCTTGGAGAAGCTGAGTGCCTACGTCACCACTACCTCCATCTACTGTAGCTTCTAGCCATGCTGGTTTCACAAGACTGTACAATGATATCATTTGCGAGAACCCTGACTGTTCTACATCCATAGAATACAACACCCTGTTGAAGTGTCCCTCAATTTGGTTAGAACCTTGTAGCATGAATAATAAAATCCCAGAGACATCAGAAAAGCAAAACACCTAGCCATGGCCCTTACCTCTACTTCAGTCCGAAATGGCCATCCTGCCTCCAGGAATCTCAGAATGAGACTGTCTCTGTGAACTGTCTGCCTTATATTCCTCTCTAGGGCTAGGATTAAAGGTGTGCACCACTACCGCCCCGTTTCTATGGCAAACTAGTGTGGTTTACTGGGATTAAAGGTGTGTGTCATTGCTGCCTGGTCTGTAAGGCTGGTCAGTACAGCTGTTTTACTCTCTGATCTTCAGGCAAGCTTTACTTACTAAAATACAAATGAAATATCACTGCAGCACCTGAACATAGTAAGACAAGAGAAAGGAAGCGGAGTCTTTACTCTCGAGGCTCAGAAGCAAGTGCTTTACTTTTCTTAGGAACACCTGCAGAGAACTTCCCTAAAGAAGGACCCTTGTACAAATGGGGCTTCAATGTAGTAAACAATGATCTGCCACTTAGATAGCATGCTCTGGTTACAAAGCCTGACCCATGAACCTTCCTTACTACTGGAAGCCGCTTCTGAGGCACACTAATTAGTCATCACTAATTTAGAAGAACATCTGAGGGGCTGGAGAGATGGCTCAGCAGTTGAGAGCACTGGGTGCTCTTCCAAAGGACCCAGGTTCAATTCCCAACACCTACATGGCAGTTCACAGCTGTCTGTAACTCAGTTCCAGGAAATCTGACACCCTCATACAAACACACATGCAGGTAAAACACAAATAGACAAATTTTTTTTTTAAAAAAAAAAAAAAGGACACCTGAAGATCTGAAATGGGAACATGACTACATTCCTTGGTATCTGAATCATGAGGTAATGGTCAGGATCCAAAGCATGAAACATTATACAAGAATGGTGATTCTCGGTGAGGTTTGATGACTGATCCAAGCACACAAGTGCAAGTGTCCAGGCCCGTGTAGTCAGCTCTCATCCAAAGTTACTGCTCATTTAATGTACGCAGATGAAGAGCAAATAAGATTGTGCTCCTCTGAAAGCAAGGAGCTCATCTTACTCTCCATCATCTTCTCCCACATTTAACACTGTGTAAAAATATGTCACTGTGATTGGTTTAGTAAAAAGCTAAATGGCCAGTAGCTGGGCAAGAGATATATCAGGGGACTTCTGGACAGAGAGAGCTCAGGGAAGAAGAAAGGAAGAGTCGCCAGCCAGATGCAGAGGAAGCAAGACATGCAGGAGGAGAGGTAAAAGCCACAAGTTATGTAGTTATCTGGTTACACGTAGATGAATAGAAATGGGTTAATTTAAGTTATAAGAACTAGTGGACAGGCCTAAGCTAGAGGCTGAGCTTTCATAATTAATAATAAATCTACATGTCATTTTTTGTAAGCTGGTGGCCCAGAAAAGAGTCTGATTATGTCATCCCTCATCTCCACCCTCAGTACCTGGCAAGTAAGAAGCTTTGTGATGTGGAATTCCCCTCTGTATACTGTGAATATATTTTATTACCATTGGTTAATAAAGAAGCTGTTTTGGCCTCTGGCAGGCCAGAATATAGCAATGCGGGAACTCCAAGCAAAGATAGAGGAAAGAAGGCAAAGTCAGGGAGATGCCGTGTAGCTGCTGAAGGAAAAGGAGACACTGGAAACTTACGGGTAGGCACAGACTCGTGGCGATACACAGAGTAAAAGAAATGGGTTAATTTAAGATGTAAGAGTTAGTTAATAAGAAGCATGACAGAGAAACCCTGGAAGAAGAAGAAGTCTAAGCTAATAGGCCAAACCGTGTTGTAATTAATACAGTTTCTGTGTGATTATTTGGGTCTGGGCAGCCGGGAAATGGACATGCAGTCCTTGGTGCTCAAAGGGTCCAGATTGGCAATTAAAATCCCCAATACCTAGGACTTTCTGCTTTTCTTCACAGTGCATCCTCAGCTCTTCTTACCTCCTGTAGAGTTCCTACGTTCTGTAGGTACTGGACAGGTGCCCATCAGAAGCCAAGGTGTGTTCCACAGAGTGATAGAAATGGCGTGCTGGGATGCAAACCTTCTCCAGCAGCAATACGAGGCCTTTCTGTGATGTGTTCCTTAATCCAGCCTGAGATGCATACACTTTACAATTTATCATTTATTAGTGTGCCAGTATAGCCTAGAAGTCATATGTTCCCGTGTTAAAAACAGATCTGAATTTCAATGAAAGCTTAAAATATATATCCTGGAAACTGAAGTTGGATATGGCCTACATTAGAAGGAAAAGGAGAGGAAATGTTAAAGGAAGTCACCTGGGGATCCACCTCCCCTTTCTCTCCACAATACAAAGAGAAAGCTCCCCACCAGAAACACCCCAGCTACCTTCACGTTACCCTCTTAGTGGTCAGCAAAGTATAGATCCTGGGGGACAGTGCCATCAGCATCAGTTAGCTGTCCGTCTGACCCAAGAGCTTGCCCTCTATAACCCAAGGAGAATGTCAGAGGTGGGCCCAGAAATCTGCAGCTTACCAGCCCTCCAGGTGATTCTAATTCGGCTTTTAAGGTCAGGAATCACTGCCCTGTCTGAAAGCAACAGTGTGGCCTTCAATACATTACCTGGCCCATCAGTGGTCTGAAACAATATCCATGTTTGTCTAGGTCCCTCGGCCAAGAAGGGGATGGGTGAGGAATGGCAACCATTCAACTTACTGTGCCATAAAATTAAATTTAAAGTACTACATTAACAGCAAGGATTATGTCTTCTGAATGGAACACTGGGGAACTGCAGGAGCTCTCAGTCACATAAATATCAGGTAATAGCAGTAAAGGCAGCAGTGTTTAACCCGTTCTTACTGATTTCCCAACTTTTTTACTAAGCAAACACCATGCTTTCCTTTTGTTTCCTTTGTTGCTTAGTTTTCCTTCTCTGTTCTTCAACAGCTTCATACAACATTACCTGGCTAAAAATCTGTCTGGCTCTTTCATCAAATGGAACGATATGCCCTTAGTGAGGGCAGGGTGGGAAATTCCAAAAACTTTCTCCGATCTCAAGCTAAACCCCGCGATGGACTCATTTTCTCTGAAGATTGCCAAGGAATCTCTACATGTTAGTCCATTCATTACAGGTTATTTCATTGCTATCTAAACAGCTAATGCTCTATCTAGCTATGAAGGAAATGAAATCCCCAAATCTGATAAAAATTAATCAAAACAGAGGTGTGTGACTCATTCAAAAGACAAAGTATACCTATTAAAAGTGTTCCAAGAGAAGACACGCGGATGGAGCTGCTGGAGGCCACTCTAACTTGTGTTATGATCATTTAAAAGGGATTTTAAATGACTATTTACATCACTGTTCAATCAAAGGCACCTTCTCTGACAGCCTTGCATTAGACAGAATATTTATCCTGTGTCTGAAGCGTAGAGCACCTCCTGGCTTCCCAGTCAGCCCATGCTGCATTGCGTTTGACCTTTCCTTTATTGGCAAGTCTATAATCATATTTTCTCACTTTCTTTTTTCTTACAGACTTTTTGGGGGAAAGATGCAGGATGTGAGCCGTAAGCCATAGGTCCTACATGAAGTGTTGCAGAGGTGTGGACAGATGTTGGCTATGGATCTCTGGATAACATCACTTGGTTTTCAATGAAGTAAGATTGGGTTTGTTTATATTTAGCCTGCATTTTAAATGTATAAGTTCCAAGCGCAGAGGTTATACACGCGATGTGGCTAGGTTTGGAACAAGAGCTTCACTATAACTATTTTCCCCCTCTCTGATCATAAAGCTGTAGTCAAATACAGGGCAGAGGGACTTTTCAGAAGCTGGAGTGTCCCTGGGAAGAGTGAGCTGCTCAGGCAGTTTTGGCTAATGTATCGGAGGAGGGGAAGGCTTCTACTCAATACCTTCTGCTCTTGAAGCCAACCACACCACCATTATCTCCAGCAAATCAAACTATTTTCACAGCCTCCCTGTTCTGCTAATGGTTTTTTGTCAGCTATTTTTCATGCTCACTTCTGACTCATCATAGATGTCTTTTTTTTTTTAAACCAGTCCTGTTATATTTGGTTTGAAAACAGTAAAATTAATTGTTTTAAGTCAGAAGAGATCTTTGAAGAAAACCATGTCCTAAATGTGTGTATTCTGGGAAGTGCTTGCTAGATGAACCAGAACTAACTCAACCTAGGCTTCTCTTTCCCGTCTTTCATACTGACTCTTCAGAGCCAGAAGTATCCAGCTAGTGACACTAAAGTCTGTGACACAAATGTCAAGATCACACTTCCTGTTGTCCAAACTCTTCTTACATCTCCTCCTCTTTCTTGTTTATAATCTATCAAAACTAGCATGACCTTCCACATTTAAAAGTATACGGTGGAGCCAGGCGGTGGTGGCACAGGCCTTTAATCCCAGCACTTGGGAGGCAGGCGGATTTCTGTGAGTTCGAGACCAGCCTGGTCTACAAGAGCTAGTTCCAGGACAGGCTCCAAAGACACAGAGGAACCCTGTCTCGAAAAACCAAAAAAAAAGAGCTGTGTTTGGTGCCACATACTTGTAATTCCAGTGTTTGGGAGGTGGAGGCAGGAGGGACTGGAGTTCAAGACTAATCTCAGTTAAACAGTAAATTTAAGGCCAATCTGGGCTATGCTAGATCCTGCCTATAAGCAAGCAAATACAAAAAAAAAAAAAAAAAAGTCAAAATAAATAGGTAGTAGATGGGCATAGAAAGCTGTAGTTATAATTTGGTAGATATTCCCTTCTGGTTTGTGGAGCTTCTTACTAGTCAGCACTGATCACCTGTACAGAGTGTGCACAATGCAGCCCCACTCACTGGAGTCACTTTAGTGCCTTGGAGCACTTGTTTGGGTTAACTCAAGAAATACAGGTATGAAAAAACTGAACGTTTATTTTGAATACCCTTACGCAGGAAGACGGAGAGTCTTGTTAATTTAATCTCTTCTCCTACCAGGAGACTAGAAATGGATGCTGTCATCCCTGTAATCAGTTGCACGGTGCACGAGGGCGCTGGTCTCTTGTGCCTCATCTGAGAGCTAATCTTTCATTTCATAGCAGATCTTTCCATATCAAACAACACAAATGACTTAATTTGCATGACAGGATTTGTAACGGGGCAAATCTAGTGTCAAAGTCGATTAAAGATTACACCAGAGAACGATCATAATCAGTGCTCTAATGAGGCTAAATAGTGCATGGAAAGTCTCCCTTCGCCATTGCAGTCAGGTTTAAAAGGGAATGCGACTGCTTTCATCGATGAGCCAATCCTTTGGTTGGCACATTGCACCCTATGTAGAGCTAAAGTCATGTCAGTCTGGTTTCAGAGGGAGAGAAAGGGAAATAATAAAGCAAACATCACTTCACAAATGACACCGCTTGGTATAAGCCAACGTTTGAAGCCCTTAATTCTTCTAATCTGCGGAATAGTCAATGCTAATGGGTTTCTGCCATTGTGAAAGCTGATGCATAGAAAGAAAAACTTTAATGAGCTGCCTGGGCCGTGTGCTTACAGATACCTGTCAACTGTCTGTCATCTTAGCTGGCGCTGAGGCATTAGAAAGAAAGTAAGAAGGAAGGAACGACAGTATTTGTACAAGCGTTTTCATGCTAAAATGGCACAATTTTCTTCCTGTCATAATTTCATTGTATCTGAAAGTCAGGAAAGCTTAACCCTTTCCCTAGCATGTCCTGGGCAGTTGTATCATGCCATACTGGAGCAACCAGTTTAAAAACAGCCCTGTAACTTTGTAAACAGGGTTTCCTATTAAATTTGCTTTTGAAAGTGAAATTACTTATTTTTTCTTTAAAAAGACAACAACAAACTATTGAATCACTTGCTTCAAATCAGTTGCACCCAGGGAGGTTGGGAGTTGATTAAATGCAAAGACTCTGCAGGTATGTGAGGCTGGCATTTGAATAAATTCTTTACAAGTTCTTAATTTAATATTTCTTTGTATTTTTGTTTGTCTAATACATATTCCAGTACAATAAAGTCAACAAACTCCCCTAGTCTCACCTTCTTTATTCAAAATACAGGGAATGTAAGTGTATCTTATTACCCTGGCAAGTTCTGGTATCAGAAAACTATGTTCTCTTTATTTTCTTGGGTTTATTAAAACACAGCATTAAAGTACAGTGCAAGTTGAATCGTGGAAAAACTAAAAAGTCCCTGTCTAGGTGTGGTTTGTTTTCCCAAAGGAAAAGAACAAATGACCGAATGGGTATCTGTACGCTCTGCACTCCTGCACCCACAGAGGAGAGAGTCCAAGGTTGAGGTCAAACAGTCTTAGGCTGTAAAGGCCTCTAACCCTTTAGATTCTGCTTTGTATTCCAGTAATCACGGAAGAGGACCGGTCTCTGATCCTTTCTGTTTGCCACACCCCCAACCTCAACAAAGCAAGAAGTAAAGAAAAGGGAAGGAAGTACTTTCTAAGGAGGGAGGAGCCTCTTCCAACGTGCAGTGGGGCCAAGCTTAGAAAGGCACTTCTGTCTTCCCAGGGTTTTCTGACTGTTCATACTAGAAAGACTTCTCTAGTTTCTCCTCTCTGTATTTACAAACCAAAAAAAAAGTGAAGTTAAATTATTTTTAAAAAGCCATATATTGAGATAATCCTTCAAGCTTACAGTGAAACATAATAGAAGAAGTATTTGTGAACACTATAAAGCCACGTGTGAGTTTTGCATGTAACACAAACCTGTCGTATCACTTCCCTGCAGAAGCAGGCTGGGGTACATTACAATGGTCACATGACTGTTACATTAGCCTGCCACATGAATCCCAACTACCTCAGCACAAAGTCACCACATCTTCTGAAAGACTCCAGGCATGAAGATGGTCACTTTGCTCTGCTCCCAGAGAGGGGGTCCCTAAGAAGTGGTACTACACACAGGACCTTAGTTACCCCCAAAAGAAGCCATCTGAGGAAGTCAGGAGAGACTGGTTATCTCAAGCATTACCACGACCTCATCTCCTTTGCTGGCCCTCCCCATTATGACCCAACAAGAATAGCTTTAATGAGCTCATTGGGCTGCATTGTTCCCCCCAACTATTGTGACTTGAAAGAGGAAGTATTAAATGTTTATGCTGCAGGTAAAACACCAAGGCCCTAATTTGTTCTCTTTCCCCTGTTTCCTTTTCCCAGAGTGATAAGTCAAAACAAACTCAAGGAGAGGGAAAATTTTAGTCAAGTGGCATTAAAATTTCAAATTAGAAGAACCAAGCCAAAAGCATTAGAATAAGGATGCCTCCAGCATTCACTGCCTTCCCATGGCCCAAACCAGTCCTCAGTTAATTCTCAAGGTTGGGTTTACAGAAAAGAAATGAGGCCAACATTAACAGCAATGAATTGTCCTAACAGTCTTTGGTTCGGACTCTCAGCTATTTTGAAAAGAAACAAATTCATTTCACCAGAACAAAAAGCATCCTTTTTGGGACTCTTGTGATTTCTTAACAAGAAAAGCTCTTAGGTTAAAAATGAACAGCAGAGCCCACCTCTGTGACTATGGGGTCTTTGTTTATTTAATTAATATTTACAGAGGTGCCTTAGTTTGCCAAGTCCTATTCCAATACAGGATTATGTTCTGTGACAAAGCCCACCTCTGTGACACAGGATCCTCAGAGGTGTCAAGCTTGCTTTCTTGAAGAATCTTTGTCTCTCTGCAAAACATATTTTGCCTATAAAGTCCCATTTACCTAACATGTTTAATATAAGTGTCTTTAAGATGGGCATGGTGACTCAGACCTATAATCCTAGAGTCTGGGAAGAACAGATGAGGGAAGGAGATTGCCAGGGCTCTGAGGCCAGCCTGAGCCACATAGCCCACTGGTGGTTATCAGGGATGTATAGTGAGACCCCATTGAGGGATGTATAGGGAGACTCCATCCAGGGATGTATAGTGAGACCCCATCGAGGGATGTAGAGTGAGACC
>JAQHUG010000168.1:1495352-1507228 GCA_028555095.1 Dicrostonyx torquatus | reverse complement strand
AGGGAGACCCCATCCAGGGATGTAGAGTGAGACCCTATCTAGGGGATGAGGAAAGAGGGGAGAAAATCTATTTAAGAGATCTGAAATCTGTAATAGGCCCAACACAGCTGTTGTTATGCATTTTCTTGTTTAAAAATAAAAAGATAAATTAGAAACCCTAGTAGACATCCACGTTTGTCCCCCAACGCCTCGGAAAGCCCACCTACTTCATTTAGACGTGTACTCATAGAATATGATAAATCATTGTCTGCTTACATCCAACCTCTATTTATCAGGAGGCCCTGCTTTTCTGCAGAACCATGTGCCACAGAAACAGAACCCCCAACCGTCAATGTTCAGACTTGAATAACATACACTAGTCATACATGTACAATGTTGAGGCGGAGTAGAAGATCACTGCCTAATTGCTCATGTCTGGCTCCACTATGAATGAAAAACCTACAAGCCATCTTCCTGCAGCCCTTGTGAGCAGAGACGTTGCATGTGTATTTCTGGCTCTCCTAAGCCCTCCTCTCCACCGGGAACACTGCCTCTGTGACCCAGTTGCTGCACTTCTGATCAGCCGCACCGCAGAGGCTGTCACAAGTCGGCTTCCTTCCCAGGAGCTGAACACACAATAGAGAAAGGGCCCTGACTGGGAGGTTCAGCTGCCATTAACCCCTACCAGCTGTGCCTGTGGGGAGCCTGCTGGCCTGAATGTCCTTTCTCTGCGGCCGCCTTCATGCCACTAATCTAAGCATTGTTGGGGAGGAATGCTGACAGGAGAAAAGAGATTTTTCTTGTGTCCATGTGTGTACCCATGTGTAAGCGAAGGAAGAGTGAAGGCTAATTTCTGTAGTTGGCGTGAATGGAGGGACTGGGGAAAACCTACTTAAAATGTGTTTACTTGCTTAAAAGGCTCAGCCAATTTAAAGAATTTCAGTAGTGTGTTCTACTTTTTTGAGGGGGGAGGAGGGACAGAGGAGAAACTAGTTACTATTATAACTTTCTTTAAATCCGCTGAGATGTTTGGGCATGTTTAAGACTTTTAAAACTCACTGCCAACAGACAAAAAAAATGAATTGAAATTCGTAAAAATACTGGCATAAAGTTACTGAATTACTCAGTTCTAATGGACCTGAAAAAAACTGAGAGAAAAAGAACTGGTTATACGGGCCACACTTCCCTCTGAAAAACTCCTCATTAAATGCTTAGACAGTGCGGGTTTTTGTTTTTTCCTCTTAGAATTGAAATGCAGAGTTTAATTTTATCAACCACCTTTAATGACTTTAAAGAAAAAGTTATATTTAAAAAAAGGGGAATGAAATCAACCAACTTTTGCTTTCAGTGAATCAGAATATTTCAATAAAAGAATTTGATTTTTCTTTTGAAGGAATTCAGACAAGATCTGAAGTGGTTATTTTGTGGACTTAGGAAGTCAGGTGAGGGATGGTGACCACCAGAATGCTAATTAAAATTACATGGCCAAACAGGAATCCTACTGACTTTCAATGTTTGAGGATTTCATTTGCTTTTCCAAAGTTACTGCCCTTGGGAAAAAAAAAAAAGAACAAAACAAACCCCTTCAGTTTAGCCGCTTGCATTATCATTTGAGACAACAGTTGGTCTGTTTCCAATCAAATTAAGAACAGTTCATGTAGAAATGTCTCTTCTGGACAATTGAATGTACCCTAGTAGGGCAACTGTCTGATACAATAAAGTGCGACTTGGCAGCTGTCCCCTTGTCTAGACTGCTGTCACTACCCGTCCTTCTGGCAGCCATCACCACAGAACATGGCCCTTACTAGTTCTACCCAGAAACTTCAGTCAGATCTTCACTTTCACCTCTACAAGACTATGACAAAGTAGACTTAACCTAATGAAAGCAGTTTTCTGAATTTGCCTGTCTGGGTAGATTGACAACAGGAGCAGTGTAATATTGGGGACATTCTTCTCCAGCTTTACACTACGGCCACGGTTCTCATTTGATTAGGGGCAAAGAGCTGATGACATCAACAAGAAAGTCCCTTCCTATGCCTGTTCCTTAGTCACTAGGACTGTGACAATTATTTTGGAGAAGAAAAGCACACCTAGATTGAATAAGTAAAAACAGTACTGCGGTCTTCTTAACTCATTGACGTCTTTCCTCGGCCATCCAGGAGGTTAGTGAACGCGCCTAACGTGGAAGATACTCTGCTAGGCTGCTAGGAAATAGTTCTACACACAGCCTGCATCCAGGATGCTTTCTGTATCATCTAAGAAAGCCTGTGTTACATATATATAGATATAACATTCACTAGAACAGAACAGTAAGAAGCTTTTTGCTGGCAGGTGTTCAGTTAAGTTTTTGCCAAAGTCTGCAGCTACCGCCTCCCACTCTAGTCCTCATAGCGCCTTCCACTCTACCCTGTTTATATCGCTAGAAATTCTCTGAAGCAAAACAATATAATGGAAAACCTGGGTATATAGTCCAGTGAGTAGACCGCTTGTCTAGCATGAATAGAACTGAGTTTGATCCCCAGCACTGCTTAAACCAGATGTGGTGGCACATGTGTGTAATCCCAGCAGGCAGAAAGTCAGAAGTCCAAGATGTTCCTCAGTTGCAGAGGTTTGAGGCCAAGCTAAGCTAGTGATGACTCCGACTCCCCAAACAAAACCACACACACACACACACACACACACACACACACACACACACACACACCAGGAGCTAAGTAAAGACTCATGAAATTTTCCTTAGAGGTTCTACAAACTGTCTTACAATACATTTGGATATGAGTTGTATGTTTATAGTTTTGTTTAAAAAAGGGTTTGGAGTTTTGCTTTGTTTTTTTAATTTTTGCTTTTTAACATAATTTGTCTGTGTTTTACCGGCATGTGTGTTTGTGCATGGAGGCCAGAAGTAGGCATTCGAGTCCCTGGAACCGGGTTTGTGAATGCAGGACCTGGGAATGGAATCCAAGTCCTTCAGAAGAGTAGCCAGAGTTCTCACTCCAGTCCCAGACTTCAGAGACTTCACAGCATGGCAGCTGCTGAAAGGCCTGGCTTTGGCTCCATCTTAGCAAATGATGACGAGGTGTAACTCCCCATTCCTTCCCGTCCACTAGGACAAACAAGGTATTTGCTCTAGCAAGCATTACTCACTGTGTTAGACACAAATATACGCAGGACCGATAAGACTTTTAAAAGACATTTTATTTTTCATGGCAAATGAATAGCCAGAGGAGAACCCTACAGTAGCTAGAAGCTTGTAATATATTTAAAAAGAAAAAAGAAAGTAAAGTTGCTTTACCTTCAGAAACACCACTGGGTTCATTAGTTCTGTAATCTCTAGCTGATTTGAAAACTATTCCTAATTCATGCACTGGATAGATAATAGATATTAAAAATGGAGAAAAGGAGCACTTCAAAACCAGCATGATGATGGTGACGGGCAGAGAAGTGGCTAATGCCCTTGGTACCTGTATCTCCTGGCTAAAAACAAAGAGTTGGACTCACTACGATGCTGACCTCAGCAGACAATGTTTTGTAGCACTCAGAACTCATGACTCATGAGCAGGACACACACAGCCTTACCTTCTTCAGCCTCACATCTGAGTCCCAGTGTCAAAAGGTGAGGGATTGAGAGGGAGAGTTGAGTATGTGAAAAAACAAACAATCTAAAAAATAACTAAAAAATGTGCCTTGAAAATCATCCCAAGACAACAATTATGAAATTTTAAGAATATAACACATCTAACTGGCTCCCAAAATCAATAGACAAATATTTAGCAGCAGCTTCCTATCCAGCTACTATTTCCTTACTACAATTTCAGTTATTTGTGGTCCAGGAAAATTTGAATATATTAAATGGAAATTTCCCATAATGACTTATGCGATACTGTATTTTATTTTGGTACTAATATCTTGCTGTGTGTTAAACTTTAACATATGTATGCGTGTATGGGACAAAACATAGTCTTGGGGTAGACGTAGCTCAGGGGTAGAACACACTTGTCTGATATGAGGTTCAATCCCCAACACCACAGAAACAACAAGTAAACAAACACGTAAGCGTAACGTATGCGTTAAAGAGCTTGGACTTGGAAGTCATCTGTAAGTCTGGCCAGTATGCTGGTTCCAAAAGGAGGGTGTGGAAGACCAAATGAACACAGGAATGGGGCAGTCCTGGGTAAAGAAGGAAATAGAACATTTAAGTTTGTCCACCACAGCGTCCTGGGGGTGTGCAGAGTGCCATTTCACCGAGAGATTTTCCCTCTCTATCTAGCACCACCCTCACAGAGTTCTTGGTTCCTTTCCCTTTCTCCATTTCAAAGTCTGAGAAAGTAAAGACCAGGGGGTGATGGGAGTCCAGGCCCCAGCACCTCGGGCTCAGGTTGGATGGTGATCGGTCAGCATATCCTTCTGGGGAAGAAGTCGTCTGCAACTGCAGGTCTGCCTGCACAGCAGTCAGTTCTGTCTGGAAAGTGCTGCTGATTGGACAGATTGGACTTGAAGAACAAGCCAAATCAGAAAATGCAGAGTGAACCCCTGCGAGCTGTACATTGCAGGAATGTGAAACAAACAAACAAAACAGAGGGAAGAAAGGCTCAATGAAATGGAAAATAAAAGCCATTACCTCCACCATCTCCCACTTGAGGTCAACATTGCTTTGTAATTTATGGTCTACATGGAGACCATAAAAGGTGTTTAAGCGGAAACCCAACGGCACAGGCTCGGGGCCATCTTGTGCTTTACAAATAGCCAGGAACACTTCACATGAGAAATAGTTCTCCTTGAAAATGATACAAAACAAAAGCTTGAGGAGTATTTATTTCCCTTATTAAATGTTTTTATATTTATAATAATATTATTTTATAAAAATATATTAAAGATATTTATACTTAATAAATATTAGTTATTTATTAAAATACAATTTAAATTATTTATAAAATTACACAATAAATTATAAAATAAAAATTATTATTATTAGAGAAGGGGAGAAATGTATGTGTGCCTTGGTGTGTGTGTGTGTGTGTGTGTGTGTGTGTGTGTGTGTGTGTGTGTGTGTGTCTGTAGAAAATGCTGTGGAGTTGTTTTTTTCCATTTACGTTCAAAAGGGCTTCAGGAATCATAAGGGCTCAGGTTACTGAGTTTGCAAAGCTAGGACCTTTACTAGCTGAGCCATCTCACTAACATTGCTTCCATTAGTAAATCTTATTTATTTAGAAAAATATATGTAGTCTTTAGGGTTGACAAGATGGCTAGGCAGACAAAGGTGCTTGCAGTCAAGGCTGAAGAACTAGGAGCCATGTAAGTTGTCCAGATTTCGATATTTCTGCATAAGGGCTCATGCATGCACACAAGTACAAATGTAATTTGCTTATTTGATTTATACATATAAATTGTGACATTTAGCCCACAGGGATGTCTTACAAGTCTGTGGTGTAATTTGTTAAAATACACAAACTTAACAAAAACGTCCATGCAGATTTTCTGTGGATACATCGGAACAGCTTGCGGGAAGCTGTGGAGTTCGGATGAGACTGCATTGCTAACACCCACTCCCCTAGGTTGCACATCTGCAATCCCTGAGGTAGTTATTGTGAGGTATCTATGATGATGCAGAGCCTGGGAGACTGGTCACACACACTTCGTAGGACTATCTGTGAGGATGTCTAGAGACAAAGGGACAAGGAGGGTATCATTTCACTGATAGGCTATTAGATGGTGTGCCTGGTTGGAGAAAGGAGGTCACTGGGGATGAGATTTGAAGGGTGCATCTTGCCTTGTCCCCTTGCTGTCACCTCTTCCTGGTTCCTTCTGTCTGAGGCAAATAAACTGTGCCCTACCCTACCATTCTCCCATGGTGCTCCACAGGACGAGATCAGTGGGACAAGTCAGCCGTGGTCAGCACCCCTGAAGCCATGAGCCAGAATAAAGCTTGCCTTCATCTAAATTGTTCTCTTAGGGTATTTCCGGCACAGCAAAAAGCCTGACAAAGACTCCTAGTGAGATATCTTTATTTATATTACAACTTGGAGTGTATCATTTTAGGAAATTCATGTCCACTGTGTGACATCATGATAAGAATCGTCGTGCACTTGGCCCTTCTTAGAGACAGTCTTCTTAGCAGCTTCCTCTAGATTTGACTCCTCTTGACTGGTTAGCTATTTTCTTCCCTTTTAGAGACACACAAAGATATGTAAATATACACACATTTTTGAATCTACTAAATGCACAAACTGGTTAACAGAAGTAGATAGTGACAAGGACTTTTTCAGAGGCTTGGTGGTGAAGGTTGTATTTTAAAATATTAAAATATTACAAATTTGATCATATTTTTCTAACACAGGTTTAGTTGTAGCCCTTGGATCTCAAGGGTCTAAATGTTTTTGGTGAGAGTCAGGGCCACTGATACTATTTAGACTTTTAAAAAAGGTGGCAGCGGGTAAAGAGTATTGTCTGCTCCTTTCAGAAGACCTGGGTTCAATTCCCAGCAGCCATGTGGTGGCTCACATATAACTACAGGTGTAAGGGATCTGACATCCAGGTACAAAAGCAGTGCATATACATGCACGCTAAGCACCCATACACAAAACATAATAATTATAATAGTTAAATAAATAAATAGAAAACAAAACAAAACCCTCATATTTGAGGTTATATCTACCTCATCTCTCAGGAGGCAGCAGCTGCAAAAATCATGAGGCCAGACTAGGCTATGTAGTGAGAACTGTCTCTAAATAACACACTCGAGGAGAACTGTCTTCATATAATGCAAAAACCAGACATGAAAAGCAGAGTACAAATGAGACAGGAAGCAGAAAAAAAAAAGACCATGAAAAAGAAAGAAGAAACACACTCTGTTGGCAACTTGCTTCTGAGATCAAGTGTGGAAATGTAGTAGGTCTAATGAGCTAGAAAAAATAGCTACCAATCCTTGCTTGCAGTCAAATGTTAGAACAGACAGTAAGGGAAATGCAGTTTTTTAGAAACTGTTATGTAGGCAGGCTAACATAGAACTCATTATGTAGACCAGACGAGACGTCAGCTTGCAATCTTCCTGCCCTGGCCCCCATAAGGCAGGACTGACGAATACCTGCCACCATGCACAGCCTACCGTGGCTGGGGAAGGGCGTTTTATGCAGTAGTCTTCCTCTCTACAGCTGTTAGCACGGAAGTGGGGCAGTGTGGACCGCTGGGCAATCCCTCCTAGACCTATCTTCATCATCTGAAAGATGCCTGGCTGGCTCCCTTGTTCCAGAACACCAAGCATGGAAAGGCAGGTGGTAAAAAGGAAGAATTGGAATTTTAATTCTTTTCTCAAAATGCTCTGACTTGCATTTCTCAGTGGTGAACATATATAGTCCACCAAAGTAAAATGAGTATTTAACTCCCTGCTTTCCAGAAAATACTGACACAATTGCTACATTTTGAGAACTCAAGAGCCTGCTTCTGAAAAACATATTGAGGAACAAACGCAAAGCTGAAGTGACCAAGCTGGGCAGTGGTGGCACACGCATTTAAACTTAGCAGAGACAGAGACAGATGGATCTCTGTGAGTTCAAGCCAGCTTGGTCTACAAAGCAAGCTCCAGGACAGCCTCAAAAAATAAAACAAAACAGAAAAAGTGATGTGACCAGCTATTGTCCACTGGAGCCCTTCGAGGACAATCTTGTCCCCGGAAGCTGAGCACGCACACCCAAGCTTTCGTCAGACATCTCACACTCGCTCTTCCAAGTTGGTGACTCAAAGGTGACCTACTCAATGCAGTCCGCCTCCTTGACCTGGAAGAACGTAGTGTTTCTTAAAGAACATATTCTGGGTCACCTGATGCAGCTAGGCACCCAAGCGAACGTGAAAAGGGTCTTCTAAGGTGTGCAATGTACAGAATCCTCATGTGGTTTTTCCTAAGCGTATGGATTACAGAGTGTTATACATCACATGCCATCCACATAGGGAGGAGTCTGTTTTCTCAAAATGGCACGTAAACTTCCAGATGTGCTTTTGTGCACAAAGAACCAATGAATGTATAAATTAAGCAAATGTTTTATAAGTTCCTTTAGAAACAAGAGATGGCGTCTGGCAACTAAGCGGCAGTACTTTTTCTGATATGTCACCAACTGGTGGCAAAAACTAACTAAAAATTATACTCCCATTGCTCAACGTAGAATCCTTTTTTTTAAAATGTAGGATTCTTGGGCACTGTCCGTGGTGATTAGGTTGTTCTCTGGCTTGATTTGTCTCTTAAGAGGCATGTTCTAGGTGAATTTGTCCTGTAGAAATTGCTAAGGTAGAACTTTCAAAAACAGTACCCTTTCCCAAATATCTTCTTTCCTTCTTTGTGGCTACACATGGAGAAGGAGACGTTAAAAACACTCTAAAACTCTACTCAATCACTGCAGTTGCCTCTGGTCATGTTGAACAGTTTCTGCTATTAGAACACTTTTGCACATTATCCAGATGTGCATTTCATAATAAACAACTTCTATCTACCTCTCTGTATGATTCCTGCCAAGTTTAAAATTAGTGGATGGTACCTTTTATATTGTCCATCCACACTGGATACTGCAAAGAAGTATACATTTCTTTTTTTTTTTTAAAAGATAAGGCTGACTATCAGTTTTCAAAAGGAAGATTCTTAAACTGTCTGCTTCAAAAAGGAGTATAAACCTTTGGGAGACTAGTACCTCTTAGAAACCACCAAGTGAAGAGAAGAAAACCCTCCAACTCTGAAATGCGCACGCACCGCCGGCTGGCACTGTTGTGACAGGCGCAGCATTGGCGTCAGTCAATTATCTTCACAAATGCCTCTTGTGCTAATGAGCGCTCACGAGAATCAGCAGACTTTTCTGGCAGGAAGAAAAGATCAGTTTCATTGCTTGCAGAACTAATTCAGGGTACAAAAGTGAAGGCTCTGCCATCGCTGTCTCTTTTACTGCTCCTTTGTGAAGGCTTTTGATGTGCACTGAAGAGCTGGGCCTGTTTGCGACCCTCCATCTCCAGTTCATTGCCTGTCATTAACATACATATCCATATGAAAAGTTCGCTAAGTCACGAACAGCTGTCCAGAAAGGAGTTTGAGAAGGAAGGGAGAAAAGAGGACCTATGCCTTCTCAAAATGCTGACAATACTATTTAGCCCCTTTTTGGCAATGATATACCTAACCTTTTAAAGCCTCCTTTCACTCCAAAAGGAACGAGTCATACATAATACAACATTCAAACACACAGTGTTTTCATTTCGAAGCAGTCATTTGCTGTATTCAGAGGAGGAACGTCTATAGCTACCAGATGCAAAGAAAATCCATCATTCCTGATACATCCGTGTAGGGTGGACACACACACTCACTGACATGCGCACACACTTCACATTGCTTTGCAGAACACCAAACAAACTTTCATCTTCACTTAAGCCAAGAAAAAGCCCCTGCAGCAGATGCTCTCCAGTGGCCCTCATGCCCACTCCCTCCCTCGGTCTGTGAGACTAACAGTTGTCTATGGCCAATTTGTTATCAGTGGATTCCATGATAGCAAAAGAAAATAAATACCATCCAAACAGCACCATCAAACTTCTTTTTAAGATTAATGATTTCTCTCTGGGTACCCTGATAAAAATTCCTACTAGGATTTTTATAAAAAGGTGTTCTAGAAATGTGTAGTCATGCTTTGAAATGGAGAATTTGCTATTCTACATTTTCAAGCCCATTAGCGTTTTAAGACCAGCTGTCTTAAATAAATGACAGTCATTGCTGGTCCACTTTTTCTAAAGACAAGAAGAAAATAGTTACTTTCTTTAAGAAGAGGCCTTAAGGGAAGAGTGGGAAGAAATAGATTTTAAATTAATGCTGAAAAAGAGAGCCTCCTTCTTACTTGGCCAGGGGTTTAGTTTTATCAACCTCCAAAAGAAAGCAGGGAACAGATACATACATCCTTTTGCTCTGAACCCGGGCAGTTCATGACCCTGAGGGCATCTCCATTGCACTCAACGGTTTTCCCATCTTGAGCTTGAAACTTAGGGTCGGCAAATATGTCAATTAGAAGGTTTATCTCCTTTACATCGAGGACATTTCTTTCTCTCCTTCTTTTTTAATCTCTCACTTCCTTTCTTCCCCTTCCTTCCATTCTTTCTAAATCAGAGTCACATTGCAAAGAAGAACCAAGAGCCCTCGAGTCTGTGAAGATTTTCGCCCTGTAAGGACCCTCCCACCATGCCAAAACAGCTTGTGCCATATAAAACCAAGACTTTAATCCCACTTGTTGCTCTGCCCGCCCTTCCTTCCCCACCCACCCCCACTTTGGAGTCTCTTTACAGCCGCATCTCCAGATCTGTCGCTAAAAATCTTTAACCTTGCCTATTTTGATCTGAAAATTAAATCTTATTTATTATGCATCCTGTTTGTTGTCCTTGGAGAACCCCAGTATTCATTTCAAGGGGTCCAGAATGACTTCTTAAACACATTTCTCTCTTTGCTGCAATTAAACAAAGTGGAGCTGTGATTAGCCCTCCGTAGGGGGGAAAGAAAAAGACACCGTTGAATCAAAATGCGGGGACCTGGCGGGGCATTATTGCCTCACAATGCCGGAGTTTATTGCTGGAACCTGCTTATCCCCCAGCTCTGCACTCCATGGGAACTTCAGTCAGGTGGAAAGTGATTTTCTTGTCTGCAGCTTGAAGTATCGTTAAGACCCGCTAAAGGCCCTGAAGCTGCTCCTAGTAACTGAGACATTTAGGAAAATCTTTATGGGGTTTTTACAGGAGCGGCTGCTTTTCCTTGCTCTTAGGAGGGAGTTAATCATAAGCTTTCACTGACTTCTCTTTCTCCTTCTCCTTCTTCTTCTTCTTTAAATGTTTTTTTTTTTTTTTTTAAAGCGCCTGTTTAAGTTAAGTACCACCTCCCTCCAGCTCTTGGGAATCCACTCAAGAGGGCTCTGCTTGGCTCTGTGTTCATGACACATAATGAAAACAATTTTACGCTGTGGAGGGAAGGATTGGGCAATTACTGATGTAACAGCCACCTGCAGTACCAAGCCCTGGCTGTAGCATGGTGGGGTTCATGAATATTTTATGGTGTGATGTTATTTTGAATGGTGGGGCAGGTGAAGGGGCCGAGGGTGTAATAAACGACTCTGCTGGAGGCTGTGTCCCTACTCTGTTTCCCTGCAGGGCCCACAGTGGAACACCAAGAAGCATCCTGACCCTGCCTGGATGAAGGCAAGGGCCGCTGAGGCTGAGGCAAGATGCTCTGACAAGTCACGGTGGGCACTCTTTACAGCCCCTTGTCTGCCGATTTTACACACGTTGTCCAGCGTGAAAGGCCACAGCATCAATCTTGTCGATTTAATTTGATAAATTAAGTGTGGATAAGAATTAAATGAGAATTTCGTAATGGAGAAAACTTGTCTTTGCTCTTTAATCCAGTTGTAAGAGAGAAACCCTATAAAATATAAAGCAGAGAGAGGCACTATAACAGCATTCACACAGATAGATGCTGAATTAGAAAGCGCCTTACTTTCTGGTGTTTGTGTGTAGAATACACTCCTTCTGCATACAAGCATGTCTGCCAGCACGCACATGTGAATGGAGGGAAACAGGGACAGCAACACAGTTTTGCAGGGGGAGGCACCTACTGAAAATCGCTCCTGAGTAGGTGGGCTACTCACTGTATCGTTTCATTTTTCCAAACATGAAATATTAAGATTTAAATGGAGTCTCATAACTTAAAGAATACATCATTTCTGCCACCTCATACTTGGCAAGTCCTCCTTCCTGGTATATTTAATATATCAAACTCAAACTTCATGTTGTGTATAACCAAAATGGAAATGGGATACACATGAAATTCTGCATGATAGACCTTCCTATAGCTGGGAGAGTCTGAAGAAACATTAGGTATCCAGACACTTGATGGAAAT
>JAQHUG010000168.1:1473921-1494656 GCA_028555095.1 Dicrostonyx torquatus | reverse complement strand
TTTTTTAAAAAAAAAGAAGATACAGAATCCATGGACACAAATTGCTATAGAGAATAGAAATTCTAAAGAGTCACAGGAGCAATGTAGCTTGCTTGACAATCTGAGAAAATGTGGGGCAACAGAAGAATCGCCAGAGTGACAATCTGAAGATTCCAGAAGGTAGTCTTTAGCGTGTTGTGAGTTTCATAGGTGTGCTCATAGCAAATATTAATTTAGTACTCGTATCAGAATGGAATGATGTGGCGACATTTTGTCTTCCACTTTCTTGGTCCCCTTGTGTCCCACTAGTGAAGTCACACCGGCAATCTCATTTGCACTTCAAAAATTATAAAACCAGAATGACAAAGATGATGAATGTTGCCCAATGTGGTGGGAGTCCCTTCATCAGAGGGCAGTACATTGCTGAAATTCTCATCCTGTTTAGTATTGGCATTGCTCCTTGACGTAGCCACTGGAAAATTACCTCAGCTTGCTCAAATATGTCATTTCTTCTCTATGTATCAATAATGAGGGAAGCTTTTTAAAATATTGGGACTTTTCATTAAGCAAGAGGAAATGATGACATTAGACGAGCTGATAAATCATGTCATGGATAAATCCACTTCTCTCCAAGACTGACTGAATTCAAGAGGAACAAACTGAGATACCAGTGTTAATATACCAATATTAACAGAAATTGACATATATTCAAGAAACCCCAAAATATTTAATTTTAACTGACTATATTTTTTCTGCTTCATAATATGTTAAAGGTGTTCCGATTAGCAATTTTATAAAGATCAAATTATTAACATGCAGTAAATTTCAGATTCTTGTAATTAGATTTTTAGCTTAAGAGATGTTAAACTCTGTATGTAAACGACATTACTGAAAAGCCTGTCTTCTCAGAGGAAATTGCTGTTTGACAATTCTATAGAATATTTAAGAAAGGTAAATTACACTGCTCCAGTAGTTAAAGATGCGGGTGTTGAATAAAGTCACTGCTTTTGATTTTGCAGAAAACTCCAAGGATAAAAAATAAAATAAAATAAAGAAGGAGGACCCACTGACCTGACTTCACTGCCAAGTCTCTAGCCTCAGTACCCTGTTGTGCCTGCCGCCTGTTTCTCTCCACACAGCACAGTGATGACCAGAAGGGAGCCAGAACCCCAGTGCAAACAGTGACATTGCTACTTGCAAATCAGATGTTGAGAAAAAGCACCAACAACCAAACCTAGGGCCATTAAGACAAAACACAGGCCTTGTCAAAACAGACTGGGGGGATGGGGGAAACTGTCTTGGCCATTTCAGTTTGACAGAAATACTTAGCTCAGTTATTACTTAAGTCCAAGGAATACTCTAGAAGAAAGAATTACAGACTTAATTTTAAAAATAAATACCTTATTTAATTCTTTGGTGTTTTCAATCTTTATTTGGTACCCATGCATGCATATGTTCACGTATTTAGAGACTAGAGGTTGAAAGGTTCCTGCTTTCTTTTTTTCTTTTTTCTTTATTTATTTTGTTTTGTTGCTGTTTTTAGTCAGGGTCTTAATAAATGTCTCTGACTGTCCTGAACTTGCCTCTGTTTCCCTAATGCTGGGGTTAAAGACATGCGCCGTCATGCCCAACTTCCAGGCTATGTTATGAGTCAGGGTCTCTCACCAAACCTAGAGTTCACTGAATGGCAGGCCAGGAAGCCCAGTGAGGCTGCTGCTTCTGTATCTTCAGCCCTGGAATTACAGGCTAGTGCCACCATACCTGGGTTTTTACATGGGTACAGGGATGCAAACTCATGCTTGGATATCACATTATCTCCACAGCCTTTATTGATTTTCTACCGTAAGAAATGTTGAAGCCCGGCATACTGATGCACACACCTTTAATTCCAGCAAGAGAGAGGCAGAACAGGCAGATCTTGGTGAGTCTGAAGCCAGCCTGTTTCTCATAGAGTTCCAGGACAGCCAGAGCTACATAGAGAGACCCTGTCTCCAAGTAACTAAATGACCAAATAAATAAATGTGTTGAGCCTCTTAAGTGACTTTTCTTTTTTAAAGGAGTAACACTTTCTGTGATTTGTAGTAAGTGTTTGAAAGAGCATGAGTGTCTCCACTTGCGTAAACACAGGCATGCGCACTGTGCTCAGCGTCATGGGAAGAGCTGTCCTGGGGAAAACTGAGTCCCTTAGGCCTGCAGCTACAGCTACAGGCTGTCTCTGTCTCTGCATGTGAGCTTTTCAGAAAGCCTTAGCAGACGCTTTGTACTGGATGAGGAACAGAAGTGAACAGGAAATGGATCAGAACATGTTAAACCTGCAGAAGCACCGAGGAGAGCACAGACTCAGTTGCTGCACCTTTCATTCTCCATCGCTCTTTCGTGAGGTTTGGAGCAGAAGCGGCAGCAGGTGCCAGAGTGTCTCTCTTTCTTCAAAGTCCAACCTCTTCCCACACCTTAGGAAAGGAAGAAACAAGCGGTGGGAATGTGGACAGAATGCTGACCTTACCTCCTCATGAGTGGAACCCCGCCCCCCTGAGAAACGCACCGGCAGAAGTCCGAGGCTGCTCCCGTGGAGCTGGGAGAGTGGCTTTCATCTCTAAGAGAAAGCATGTTGGCTATGATTTCTCCTTTGATGTCCAACTTCCCCCAAACAAGACTTTGGGAATTGGCATGTAGGTGTCATAGAATTTCTATTGACCTGTGTAACCCAATTGAGTGCCCTAGGAATCACTCTCAACCTTTTTAGGGCACAGCAGCTGCACCAGTTCACGTGAAAAACATTTTTAGCACAACATTGAAATTCTGGAATATGATGTAGTTTTGTTAGGAACGCAAATCCTATTTGATTGAACTCATCTTACCCCACCTTTGCTATTACTAGATCCACCGCAGCCACATAACTTGTTTCTGCTGCTCAAACGCGTGGAACTGCCCTGGCTTTAGGTCCCTGTATGTCTTATGCCCTTGGAGGGCATACTCTTCCCAAGCTCTTCTGACTGGAATTGCCTTACATGGACAATGCCATCTCCAGCTGCTCCTCAGTTGCCCCAGCTTCTTCCTTCTTTTCTTTTTTCTTTAATAATAGTAAAGTTACTACTTGAAATCATTTTTCTTTTTACAGTTTTTCTTCCCTTGTCAACCCATAGGTACTTAAAAGTGTTTGCTAAGTACATGGTAATGAATTACTAGGCCCAGTGAAGTCACAAACAAGACCAGGCTTTAAACTTTACAGCTCATGAGATGCACTCCCTTGTTTCACTCTCCTCCTGTGGGCTCCGTGAGGAGGAGCACAGGATAAGCATGCTGCCCCGTGAGAACTGAAGCTCCCCAATGTCAATGATGCTTGGTCTCAGAATGCTGGAACTGCGGTTAGAGGTTCTCCTCTACCATCTCGGTTGAAAAGATTGACTCAGAAAGAAAGGAACAGCAGAGTAAATTTTATCCCTGTTGTGAGTAAATCAAATGCAAAATCTACTACAATTTTCACTAAAAAGTCATATAACTATATTTTTAGATAGATAAACAGATTTGCATTTCCATTTTAGACTATTAAACTGACTTCACAGATAGGCGCCCGTAAGCAGCTTCATGTGCTTAGGAACGATATGGTGATCTCAGCTGAATCAGGCAGAATATTTTAAATAGATCCCATAGCAGCGTTGAGGTAAAGTAGAACATCAGCTCTAAATTCATTCATTCCTGGCATTGTAAAACAGCCAGATTTAGGTTCTACGATTTCACGGAGATCACGCTTACAATAAGCAGTAAGGTGGGGCATTCTAGAGTTTGGTTGGGAATGCAAATCCTATTTTATTGGATTCCTGTAATAAATCCTCTAGTTGAAAGGATTTCCATCATTTAACTCTCTTGTTTCATAAATGATGTTGCCAAAGTGATAGAGGAACTTATCCAGATCAGCACCAAGTTGATGGTCAGGCAGAGAGTCTCAGAGCTGGAGAGTTGGCACAGCAGCTAAGAGCACCCTCTGCTTTTCCAGGGGTCCTCAGTTAATTCCCAGCATCCATGTTAGGCATCGTACAGTCACCTCCAGTTCCTGGTCCAGCAGATCTGATGCCTTTGGCCTCCAAGGACACCTGTACTCAATATGTATATAGCCATATGCAAACACACACACACACACACACCTACACATAATTGGACAGAAATATAAAGGTTAAGCTGTCTGCTGTCAGTGTCTTTCAGAATACATGTGGTCAGACATGAGTTGGAGAAAACAACAGCATTTATTGCGTTTCCACTGTTTATGGCTTAGTAATTAGGAAGGAAGTTGGGATCACGGCTACCACTTACAATACGTTTACAATGAAAGCTTAGATCATGGACTGAGGAGCTATTGCTTACATGGTCTGGGACAAATCAGTTCATGTGCCAGGCAGTTTTTTTACCCTGGCCTGCACCTCCAACTCCCAAATCTGTTATTGCAAGAATTATGTGCAAAGACTCATAGCATAATGTTAAGAGCAAAGTTTAATAATCAAAATAAACCAAATGGCACCTGACTCTCAGTCAACATCTACATATTTATATACCAGGCATGTGAATGAACTTTTCTTTCAAGTCTGATACAATGTTTCCCCAAAATGTACTGTTAAAATGACTGACCAATAAGATTAAAAAACTTTACTTGAACAAGAGAGTTGCTTGTAAGTCCCAAGAAATTTATGAAGTTCCTGTAATCAGATCAAATAAATGTCTTTAGAAACAACTCATTAAAGAGGTGAGTTTGGAGTTTGATAAGAGACACAGAAAAGGTTGGCGGTATTTATAATAGTTGGATTAAGCCAGACATGGTAGCACACACCTTAATACCAGCACTCGAGAGTCTAAGACAAGCAGATCTCTGTGAGTTCAAGTCCAGCCAAGGCTGAATAATGAGACCCTGCCTCAAGATAGATAGATGATAGATAGATAGATAGATAGATAGATAGATAGATAGATAGATAGATAGATAAAAATAAAACAAAAATGGTTGGGTGAATATGGATATCCAACAACACAGTGATAGTTACTGAGGAAAGTATAGAATAAAAACAAAACAATGCTATAAGAATGTTCAAGGCTGATTATTTGAAAGAGCAAAGATAACTTACTATCTGCTAAAAGGAAAAAAACAATAGTAGCATCATAAACAATAGAAAAATATTTAATTATTTCCATCAGTGCTAAAGAAGAATATAAATCTATTATCTCTACCTCTAGTCAACATCACCTTAAATTAAATCTACAGCTTCATAGAAAAATTTCTTCAAATATAATGGGTTAAAAGCATAGCATTTGTGTAGACCGAAGTTTCTGTCCTGCCTGGTCCTGCAGCCATTCAGTTCCAAAGAAACATGCAGAGGTTTCTATTAATTATAAATTGTTGGGCCTGTTAGCTCAGGCTTATTATTAACTTAAACTAACCCATAATTCTTATCTATGTTTAGCCACATGGCTTGGTATCTTTTCTCAGTGAGGCATTCTCATTCTGTTTCCTCTCTGTCTGGGTAGTGACTGCAGACTGAGCCTTTCCTCTTTCTAGAATTTTCTTAGTCTGGTTGCCCCGCCTATATTTCCTGCTTGGCTACTGGCCAATCAGCGTTTTATAAAAACCAATATGAGTAACAAATCTTTACATTGTACAAAATCATTATACTACAGCATATTTAAAACACTTGTCACAATTTTTGGTAAAGAATGTAAGTATTCATCCAGGAGATGGTGGTGCATGCCTTTAATACCAGCACTTGGAAGACAGAGGCAGGGAGATCTCAGCAAGTTTGAGGCCAACCTGGTCTACAAAGCAAGTTCCGGGACAGTCAGGACTGTTACACAGAGAAACCTTGTCCCCCCTCCCCCCCAAAAAAAACAAAGACAGAAAAAGAAAGAAAAGAATATAAGTATTCTATTACACATGACATTAACCAGTCACCCAGTCACTTAATGGTTTTTCTAGAATTTGGGTAGCTTTGAAACACCCAAGATGGTCCATTCATAAGCTTGGTAAGGGTGGCTGAAAGGCTGGGCTCAGCTGGCAGTCTTCTGGAGTGACCTCATGTGACTGCCATGAGGCTGGGACTTTACTCTTTTTCTGTCTCAGAGTTTTATTTTGTGTATAGTGTTTAGGAATCTAGAGATCAGGGAGAAAGATATCCTCATTACACTCATGTACCAAACTGATCTATGCATTTTTTGTGGGTTAAGCAAAAAATAAAGGCCTTATATATGAAGGAAGGCATAGAGAGGTGAAATTCATCTCCATTTTTAATCAATTTTAATTTGATGCCCCTTTGATCACTATCCCAGCATGTGTGTGTGTCTGTATGTCTGTCATTTGAAAAATCTGATCCTGAAATGCATACAAAATATAAATGGTTAAAAACACTCAGTAATCTTTAATTGTTGTATTCATAGAAAGGAGAAAAGTCAGTCTATTATTAGTTAGATTTGACATATTTCTCTGTACAGAATACAAAATAAAGTGCACAAAATCCAATGTAATAAAGAAAGGAATTCAGCTGGGTGTGATAGTGGGTTAATCTAGCACTCAGCAGGCAGAGGCAGGTAGATTTCTGAGTCTGAGGCCAGCTTGCTCTCTGGAGTGAGTTCCAGGACAGCCAGGACTACACACAGATACCCTGTCTCAACAAACAAACAAAAATTCAGTTCAGCAATGCTTTAGGAGAAGAATGACATAGCCATAGCATTTCTATATTACACAGACTTTTTAGCCACAAAACAGAAGAAACATAATTTCTATAAAAGGAATGAAGTATTTTAAATAGTTGATAGCAAATCAAACAAAATGAATGTTAACGTTTATACTATGTGTTATAAATTTATTATTATTAATTATTATTGCTGTTGTTGTTGAGATAGGGAATGCACTGTGTAGCCCGGGCTGGCCTCCTACTTTCTATGCAGCAATAATGACCTATAAAATATCACTAAGATAGCTCAAAGACTCTCTAAATGAATGAAAGCACACATCATGTTGAAGAATGGAATAGTAAAAGTATATCAGTCTCTAACTGATGCCCCTTTGATCACTATCCCAGCATGTGTGTATGTCTGTCATTTGAAAAATCTGATCCTGAAATGCATACAAAATATAAATGGTTAAAAACACTCAGTGCAATTTTGAAGACACCCATAACTTGAGGACATAAACTGTGAGATTTAATAATGGCTAATGGACTGGTATTGGACAAGGGTAGACAATGAATCAGTGGGACAGATTAGAATTCAGAAAGAGATGAGAACATACAGTGACACCTGGTGTCTGTCAGAGCTGACACTGCAGTGCCATGGGAAAGGATAACAATTATTATTTTTTCAGTAAATGGTACAGGGTCAATTGGATATCCATTTGGAAACAAATAAATGGTGAACCTTTTGTCTCATACCATCTACAAAATTCAGTTCTAGTCGAATTGCAGATCTCAATGTGAAAGGTAAAAAAAATGAAAGCTTTTAGAAGAAAACTTAGGAGCATGTGTCAAGACCTTGGAATAGGCAAGGATTTTGTAAAAGGGTACCCGATACCAAGAGACACAAAAGAAATAAAGGGTAAATTAGGTTACATTAAAATTAAGAACCGCATTCATCAAAAGACTCCATTTATAGGAAGAAAGAGACAAGTAATGGAGTAGGAAAAATCATTTACACTCCTTATTTCAAACAAAAAATTCATATGCATAACATACCAAGCTGCATAGAATTCATATGCATAACATACCAAGCTGCAAAGAATGGAAGAACTGAACATGTCATTGCTGGCACACAGCTGGAGCAGAGGTATGAACTGGAGGCCAGCCCAAGACCTTGGCTAAAAGTGAAGAAAAAACACAGTGAACAAGCCAATTTTAAAAATGAATAAGACTAAATGACACCAAGCAAAAGGTGACCCTGTGGCCATGGGGAAATGGGAACTACACAACTGTGCTGCATCATATGGGCCCACATAGCGTCTGGGATGGCTGTACTTGTAATGCATGCAATTCACGTGCAGGTGACATGTAGAGCAATCACAACCAACTCACACCTCTGGAGGAAGTGTGAACTGATTTTGTCACCCTGAAAGCCCTGGCAGTGTCTGCGAAGCTTTGAATGTACATTTGTATACAAACACAGCCAACCCCTTGTCTTTCTACTATTGCACAAGCATGCCAGCGGCATGTCCTGAAAAGACACTGATTGACTCGTGCTCACTCGTGCAGTTAGTTCCTCAACAGAAACAAGACCCTGGTTATTTCCTATGATGCTGGCCTAGCCTAAAAAAAATGAAACATTTGTTTTCGCTCTCTAAATGGTCTGGCCTTTGTGGATGGGATGAGTGTGAGGAAGCTGCCTGTTTCCCACTATAAGGAGATGAATTAATGAATATAACCTTGAAAATCTGGGTATTACTTGGTGTTTCCATTGCTTCTATGAAACACCATGACCAAAATTAAGTTGGGGAGGAAAGAGTTTATTTGTTTTACACAAGTGAGTCCACCATTGAAGGAAATCAGCAGGACAGGAACTCAAGCAGGGCAGAAACCTGGAGGCAGGAGTGATGCAATGGCCTTGGGGAAGGGCTGCTTACTGACTTGCTCCCCATGGCTTTCCCATCCTGCTTTCTTTGTTTTTTTTTTTTTTTTTTTTTTTTTTTGTTGTTGTTGTTGTTTTTTTGTTTTTCGAGATAGGGTTTCTCTGGAGCTTTGGAACTTTGGAGCCTGTCCTGGAATTAGCTCTTGTAGACCAGTCTGGCCTTGAACTCACAGAGATCTGCCTGCTCTGCCTTCTGAGTGATGGGATTAAAGGCATGTGCTACCACTGCCTGGCTTCTATCCAGCTTTCTGGGTTACAGAACCCAGGACCAACAGCCCAGAAGACCAACAGTCCAGGGATGGCCCCATCCACAATGGGCTGGACCCTTCCCAACAAATCACTAATTAAGGGAATGCACTATAGACTTGTCTACAGCCTGTCTTATGGAGGCATCTACTCAAGTGAGGCTTCTCTCTGATGACCCTAGTCGGTGTCAAGTAGATAGAAAACTAGCCAGCACAATCTGGGAGGGTTTTCTTTTGTTTTAATTTTCCACCTTCTGAAGTAAGTTGCTTGTCTTTTGTTTCGTTTTATGTTTTTGCTTTTCAGTTAACTAAAATCTAAGTCTTCTGGATCACCTTGCAAATAAACTCACTTTATCATGTCTGCAAGACTTCTTTTTGACAAGTTTTAAGATGGAATTATGCCCATAATTACACATCCAGCACAATGTACACACATGTTCAGCAGATATGCTCCAGACTGTTCAGTAGAGATCAAGAGTGTATGGAGCATTCCGAAGGCCATAGCGTGCGATATGTACATGAGTCAGTAAAATACTACCCTGTAATCACGAGCTTCCCAGTAACTTCTTTGTACCTACCCAGCTCATAGCAGCATAAGTCAGTCTGCTTCGTGAGAATAGAGCTGGGTGTGAAGTAAAATGAATCAACAAATTTCTGAGAGTCCTGAACAAACAGTTCATCAGGAAGACTGTGTTTGGGGACGGTGAGGTTGGGAAAATGGCTGGTAGTGGTATGAAATGGACGGGAAGAGCAGAAAATGAAATTCCAGTGCTAATAAGACGATACTTGAGCCTGCAGTAAGAGGAAGGCAGAGGAAACTCAACTTGTTCAGACTCGGCTCTCGTTTTCCTGGATTGAGGAGTACTACACTTCCAGCTACACTCTTGTCTTCTCTGATTTAACATGATGAAAGTGGTTAGCTTGGTACATGCTCAAATATTTCACATATGTAAAGTTCTTCAATAATGGAAGAGAATAGCTGAAATATGTTGCACAACGAAAGATTTCTGCAGCTCAGACTTTTTACTCTGAAAAACTCATCAAGTGGTATCCATTATTAAATGATCCAATTCATTTATACACAGGTATAGACAGTAAGATGTGTGGTTGAAAAAATAGCTTAGCAGTTAAGAATGTTCATTGCTCTTCTAGAGGACTTGAATTTAGTTCCCAGCATCCATATTAGGTAGGCAGCAACTAATATAATAAACACTAGTAAGTTTGAGTAAAGGGATCTGACACCCTCCTCTACACTGTCACCCTCAATTCCTGTGGATAATTTATACACTGTATAAATATTGGTTTAATAAAATGCTCATTTGGCTGTATCCAGGCAGAAGTATAGGTGGGGCAACCAGACTAGAAGAATTTTGTGAAGAGGAAACACAGGGATCCTGTAGTCAGCCCGATGCAGAGGAAACAAGATGAGAATGCATTACTGAGAAAAGGTACCAAGTCTCATGGCTAGACATAGACAAGAATTATGAGTTAATTTAAGTTGTAAGAGCTAGTGAGTAATAAACCTGAGCAACAGGCCAGACAGTTTATAACTAATACAAGCCTCGTGGGTTTGGGACTGAACAGCTACAGGATTGGGTGGAACAGAAACTTCTGTCCACAAGCAGATATATAGCATACATAGATACAGACAAACACAGATACACATGCGCATCAATAATAATAATAAATTAATCTTAAAATGATATATCACACCTTTCTTAAAAAGAGCTAGCAATATATTCAAAAGAAGCAAGACTGTCTGTCATATATATGACCCATTGGGGCAGATCATGGTGGTACCTTTAACCCGATGTGAGCAATTTGCGGGATAGTCTGCTCTACATAACAAACTCTGGGAAATCAGGGCTACATAGTGAAACCCTGTCTCAAACAAACAAAAAAGGAAAAAGAAAAACATAAAAAAACCCACCAAATGGGCATAAGAATGCTTTTCCTGTGTCTGTTGTTTGGGACAGGTGAATACCAGGGTCTATCAGAGAATCCCATGCCAACTGAACAAAGCTTGACCGTGGCAGTATCTGGAGACACTTGGGTGAAGTTTCCTGAGACCACCACTAGAGTTGCTAACACCTTTGCATCATAGCCATACTTAATAAAAATAGGATTTTTGCATTGCATGGAATTTCTTATGTTTTATTATTATACTCAAGTGGAAGGCTAATTAGGTGACTGCTTTGGTTTGAGTATGTGGTATTCCTCACAGGATCTTGTGCTGGAACACTTGATCCTTGGCTGTGTGGGGAGGTTGTGGAATGTTTTAGATATGGGGGACTAACTGGCAGTTTCAGGATATAAGGGTGGATGTTGATAATTGTGGTCAGCCCCTTTCCTATGAGGCTCTCTATTTCCTTTCTTCCTTTTTCTTTTCTTTCTTGGATTTTTGAGACAGGTTTCTCTGTGAATCCCTGTCTGTCTTTGCACTTGCTCTGTAGACCAAGTTGGCCTCTAACTCAGATCCACTGTGTCTGCCTGAGATTAAAGGTGCAGGCCACTACTCCTTGTTGCACAGCAGCAGACTTCACTCTAAACTTCCATTGTCACTGATGGAGCCCCAGTTGCTATGCCATCTCTGCTTTGCCGTATTCTATTCCTTTAAGCCGTGTGGCCTCATCCTTAGCTGCTTCTGTCGGGAATTTGCTCACTCTGGTGAGAGAAAGTAAATAACGTAATGATTTTGAAAAATAAAGCCTACTAAAGCATGGCAGAGGCAGGCAGATTTCCGTGAGCCAGAGGTCTTGTTGGTGTGCAAAGGGACTTCCAGGACAGGCATGACTGCATATAACAAGACCGTGTCTTAATAAGAAAAATAAAACCCAAACTATGATAACATGCAAAGACACATCTTTCTTTATGAAAACTGAGTAGTTTCCGACTCCGCCTCTTTTGGGAGAGGGCAGACCTGCAGCTTTCAGCTCTGTTTACCAGATATATGGCCAGAGCTCAGGGTAGGAACTCACTCAACCTCAAACAGTCCAAATTATGAACACAAGACCCAATCCCCTGCTTATTCACCTAAGTTCCAGTGCAGCCAGTGGTGACTCTGCTTTTGTTATCTAATGTCTTCACATCAGAGAGAAGGGGCTACCTCGGGAGCGTTCCAGGCAGGGCTGTGGCCAAGGACCACAGCAGTTTATATCTGCTCAGGCATGAGTAGGCTGCAGTGGCTTGCAGTTTGGACCACTATCTTCCTTTAAGGTTTGGTATTCTTTTCTTTGAGGGGAGGTAGTTGGGTGGTTTTCTTTTCTTTTCTTCTTCTTCTTCTTTTTTTCTTTTTCTTTTTTTGGCAGGAGCTAAGAGGACTTTGTTTTTACTTTGATACACCAGATGCTACTCTCCCAAAAGGGACTTACTGGGCCACTCACCTCTGAGAGCAAACTACCAGTAGACAGAACATGTTCTTGTGTCCCTAAATGACTCGAATGCAATGACAACAACAAAGAAGTCTTTACAGATGATTGACGCTATGATGCATAATGATTGACAGTTGGCCTTTGGTGTGCCCACCTTTCTGTAGGACTTATAATCTAACTTCAGAACTCATTCAACCAAAAGAATCAAGACTGAAAAGTCTGCTACATCGCTTATAAAAGCAACTAGACTTGTGTCTTCCATCTGGGTAGAGTCTAAGTCCCCACCATACATAGACTTGAGTCCTGGCTTTCAGGCCTTCTGGGCTCCCAGTTGACCTTCTGTCCTAGTTTCCCACTGCTGGTGCAACTGATCACCATACTCACATTACTTTAACACAACTCAAACATCGTCACATAGTGCTTAAAGTCAGAACTGAAATTTAAATCACATAGGGCCTAAAACCAAGATTCTGACTGAACTCAGTAGAGTACCAATTTCTGAACTCTTTTGGCCTCTCTTTGCACTAGTACCCCTCAGATTGTGTCCCACTATACTTCTATCCTTGAACTCTCTTCTACTAATTTTTATTTGCTCTCTCCCTCTTAAAAGGGACACTGTGGTGACTTTAGCCCCACCAGATAATGCGTAATAAACTCCCCCTTCCAAAATCCTTACTTAATCACAACTATAATTTATTTTTGCCATGTAAGGCAATATTCATAATTTCTTAGTGCCTGAATATGGTATATTTGGGGTTCATTATTCAGTCGATTATACCTGAGGGGCCATGTCTATCTGAGGATAGAAGGGAGTCTTTCAACCAGAGGACAGGAAAGCACAGGTTGGTTTAAGTGGAGGGGGAATAGCCATGTGCTCTTCCTCTCTCTGTTCCAGCACCTAATTCTGGACACACAAGTACTAAAAATGTCATTTCCCAACATGCCTGTGACATTTTGTCATTTTTTGTAGCCTGCTTCATGCTCATTGAGTAGAAGGTGCCTGTCTTGGGTGTTCCTGGGTCCTGGCTGATGAGCACATCGAAGATGTGCATAGGAGCTGAAAGTGCTGCTAGGCAGATGGGTGGAGACACTTTCGTTCTTTTCTCCTCCTCTTCCTGCTAGCTAGAATTAACATGTGAATTTGAGAATTAAAACCATTTGGTTAGAACATGAGACACAAGCCATGAGCTAAAGATCAAGGACTCAGGCTGGGTCACCCACATGGTGGAACTGTCCATAGCAGCCCCAAATCACTCACGATCCCACTAATGTACAGACAGCTCAGTAAGCAGTATTTACTGCTTGCTATTTGGGCATCTGTCTAGTAGCCAACCCTGTAACCTGACATGCGGTCTAAGTATGAAGTCCATAACAGAATAGGCCCACCCACAACTCTGTTTCTAAGCGGTTATGCATCTTAAGTAGAACAGCTGGCCTCTCCGAGCCTTATTGTCTTTAAGTGTAAACTGGAAGTGATAATTACATGAAACTCAGATATTGAAAAGATGAAACAAGAGTGGACACGTAGATATCATCTGTGAACTTTCAGGCACTTTTCAAAGAAAAGGGCTGAAAGATTAAAATGTAATTTCTCATTTCTCTCCAGACACACGTGGGTTTTTTATGTTCTCATTGACTTTCACTTAGTGAATAAGGTCGGCAGTACAGTTTTCAGGATATATGTAAGCTCTTTTTCTTCAAGGGCTTGATGAGACTGTGTTTATTTCATCTGGAAAAGATGGGTAGTTAACTTTTATATTTCTAAATTAGCTTTTGCAAAAACACTTGCTAATGACAGGCTTAAAAATGTCTGTTCCTCAGTTTAATGACCGTAGAAAGTAATACTGGTATCTCTCTGTAGATACAGAAATCCTAAAAAGATAAATTGAAAGACCATATGTTGGGTCTTTCATGGTGTTAGGTGGCAAGTGACAGGAATTCAGGCTATCTACAGAGCCAGGAGGTGGTAAATAATCAGCACCCCCAGACTAGGAGACACACTCCAACCTCAGAAGCCAGGAGCATACTGCCTGGCATTCTCTGGACTGACTCAGCCATAGGTCTTGGAGCTCTGGGCTACACCACAACTTCTCTTCCACTTTCTTAAAGAGCTTACAATGAGATCTGAAAAGTGTACATGAACAGGCCATCTGACCCCTAGGCACACCCTTCCATGGTTTCAATGACTTCTGTTTTGGGTCAGAGACTGCACTGGCTTTGAGAGTCTCCATCGAGCACTGCTTTGATTTTTTGTTTACTCCTTAACCTTGTCTTTCATTCTTTGTCACTTGACATGTGAAGACTGTAGATGTGGTGAAATAGAACAAGCACTCAGAAACTGAAGAGAACGGTATGGAACTCTCACCTCTTGGCATCAACTGGTTGTAAGTCAAAGCTGGGTGCACTTTGTGTGGGGAGAGGTGAAGAGAAAAGACAACGCCTCTGGTAACTACCTCCCATCCCCCAGCCTCTGAATGTGTCAGATTCACACTTTAAAGCAACAGGTCACCCCTGGTCAGTTTCTCATGTGTTGATGAAAAGATGACCCTTAGTTAGCAGTTTCAACTCTATAGCTCAGTGGTCCAGGACATTCTTTGGCTGCCTTTGAGCTTGGCATGGATGGGTACCTTTTGGGAGCTATTCCAGATGTCAAGGGTTGCTCTTTTAGATGAATAACAACTGGTACAGGGAAAGCCACCCAGAGCACTGTAATTACAAACTGAAAGCTCATCACTGGGGCATGAACCACTTCCTTTATGAGTTACTTGGCTTTACTTCGTTTTTCTCATTGCAAGGGCTGTGTCTCCTGGCTCTGCCTTTAATAATGGTGGCAGTCATAATAAATGTAATAACACAGCATTACTTTCTAATTACAAAGAAAACTTCCTCTCAGGAGCTCAAAGCACACTATAGACATTATCTCACTCATGGTTCTAACCTCTGGTCCTGCTCAGCAGTCCCCAGCGTGACCACGGTAGTGAGATGGCTACACTCCACTTCTCAAGACTCATGAGGTCGGGGAGGAAAGGACAACCTTTAGACTTGTCCAACTCTTGTAATATCAATATATCTTACTGGAAAAAAAACCAAGTTATTTTTTATTGTTTAAGCATAGCCTTGAAATGGACTTCATAATCCAGTTCCTCTGAGGACAAAATGTTTTGTACTCTGTTTAATCAAGAACTTCCAAAGGTCAAAAATTAACCAGATTGATCATGCTACTAGTGTTTGGCATTGATTGTGAGCCCCCAAGTATAGACCAGTCATTAAAAAAATCAGAAAATTACAGTTCAGGGACCAAAATCAGACTAAGAATGTGTTCTTTTAGACAGGGTGTCATGTACCCCTGGCCTTGAGCTTGGTATGTAACACAGAATGACCTTACACATCTGATCCTCTTGTCTCTACCTACAGAGTTCTGGGATCACAACCATACACCACTAAGCTCACTTTATTTGATGCTGGGACCAAACCCAGAGCTTCATGCATGCTAAGTCCAGTTTTCCATCTTTAACAGCACACAGCCTGTTTATACAAATCACAGCCCAGAATCCTAGGCTTTGGCCTCCTGGATCCCAACTACAAAAGAATTTACCCTATGGTTTAGATTGAAAAGTTTGCTGACCCCAATACCAAAGAATGAAACCAGTGGGCAAGAGCCTATGGAGTGGGCAGGGAAGAGGGTGAGATATCCCACGAAGTAACAGAAAGGTCCTGACTGGGAAACACCTCAGGCACCAACCCTGTGGAAAAGCTAAGACCTGTCCATGACTTGCTGGTTCTTTACTGACCCATTGTATTTCCCAGTGAGATTTCTTACTAGCTGTATCCTAGACTCTTTCTGGAAAAGCCTTTTTTGTTTACATCTAATATGATTGCAGTGAGTACTGTGTTTCTGTTTCCTCTTGGAGCTCAGATGAGACAGTCACACTTCTGCTTGACTGTGCCTGAGCTGCTCAGTGTTTGCTGAAAAGGGATTGATTCCGTGCAGAGTCCTGACACCCCCTGAGGGTGTTCACTAGGCCCCACCATTGGTGAATGAGAAGCGAGGGAGGCCCTCGGAGTGCTTTGCTGTTTCTGCTTTTTTCGTGTTTGTTTTTTTGTTTTGGATTAAGCCACATCCTAAGATCCCAGGCACTGATATTCAGGTTCTGCTCTGAGAGAGTTTGATTTGCACACAGGACCAGATGATTGATAAGAATGGCTTTTCATTGTTGTGAGGCAGAATTGGACTGTGGTATTTCTGAGGTTGGCATTGACGTTTCTAGTCTCCTAGGTCCCCATGCTCTACTCAGGATGGCATCAGAAATGACTGGTTTCCTTCCTGATTTTTCCTCTCTACTTTTAATCCCATTGAGTTAAAAATTTGACACAATTAAACAAGAACTGGAGAGCAATGGCCAAAGAGGGTGGGACTTAATGGTAGGGCCTATACTTAATGTTCATGAAGTCCCTGGAAGGTTCTTTAGCACTGACAAGTAAAGATTTAAAAGACAAAAAAAAAAGAAAGAAAGAAAGAAAGAAAGAAAGAAAGAAAGAAAGAAAGAAAAGTAGAAAAAAATTAAGAGTCATATAATTTTAACAAGTCTTATTTTAACAAGGATTTCCCAAATACTTAGTGTAGTGGAAAGGGGTTTTCATCACTGAATTTGAGGTTGTTGCTTTTGTTAACTGTACCCTAAGTGACAGAGATAATTTCTAAAACTGAATGAAAAAGGACTAGAAGGAATACACACTTCCCACACAGCGTGTTCTCAGACCACGAATACTACTAAAGCCTTGCCTTGTCTTTTCTTTCACAGAGAGGAAAGGATGAGGTGGCATGCGGCTGCTGGGGAGGGTATGCAGGACACATTCCTTGTATATAACTTTGAGCATCATATTGGCTATAAAAGAGATTCGTCACCAGCCCAGAGCCCTGTAAAACAAAACACAGCTGACGGTGAGAGATAGCAGGAAACAGAGACAAGTTACAGCAAGAATTATTGCAAGTAAAACTTTCAAATGTGACCTTTGCTATAACACCAAAAACAAGGACCTTTGAACATCAAAGCAAACTATCAAGAAAGCCAAAAGGGCCAGTGAGGTGGGTCAGTGGGTAAATGTGTCAACCCCATAACCTAAGTCCAATCGCCAGAACTCATATAACAATGGCAGGGGAGAATAAACTCCACAAAGCTGTCCTCTGATCTCTGTATGCATGCCTCCTCCCTATACCCTACTCAAACACACAATAACAATAGATGAAGTGAAATTTAAAAAGACAATTTACATAGTACACAAACCTGTCAAGGGATTAATTTTCAGAATATATTTTTAGAGTAACAATGTAACGAACAACTACAGAGATGACAAAGCAATTCAAGACTAAGTAAAGGCCAGACACAGTGACACACACCTGCAGTCCCAGCCCCTGAAGGTCGAGGCAGAGTGGAGGCAGGACCCTTGAAGCCAGTCTAGATTGCATGGGAAGACTCTATCTCAAGAGTACATATGCCGATGAGCGGGGCCAGCATAATGCCGAATACGATTCAGTCATAAGAACCAACAAAATTTTGACAAATGGCACGATGTGGGTGGGCCCTAAAGCATTCTGCTTAATGAAAAGAACCAGATACAGAAGTATAAACATTGTGTGGTTTTGTTTATGTGGGATACAGAGATTGGACAAATTCGTAGAGACAGCAGGTAGAAAAGAGCTTACCCAGTGTCTTAGTCGATTCTCTACTGTTGTGAAGAAACACCAATGCAACTCCTACAAGAGAAAGAATTTAATTGGGGGCTGGATTACAGTACTGGAGCAGCAGATCAAAGCTACATCTGAAAGCAGAGAGCATGAGACTGGTCATCGCCCATCCCCAATAACACACTTCCTTCAACAAGGCCTGTGGTGGTTTGATTAAAAATGGTCCCATAGGTTGATGTATTGGAATGCTTAGTCACCAGGGAGTGGTGCTATTTGAAAGGATTAAAAGGATTAGGAGGTGTGACCTTGTTGGAGAAAGTGTGTTTCGGGGGTACAATTTGAGGTTGCAAAAGCGCATTTCAAGCCAAGAGTCTCTCTCTCTCTGCTTACAGATGATGATACAGCTCTCAGCTACTGCTCCAACACCTGTCTGGTGTGGTTACCATGCTACCACCATAATGGCAGTGGGCTAAAGTACTGAAACTGTAGACAAGCGCTCAATTAAATGCCTTCTCTTGGAAGCGTTGCCTTTGTCATGACAAAGCAGTGTTCATAGCAATAGAACCCTGACAAAGACAAGGCCACGTCTCCTAATCCTTCGAATCTTACTGAACACTTCCACTCCTTGGTGACTAAGCATTCAAATATATGAGCCAATGCATGGGGGGCATTCTTAAACAAACCACCACACCCAGCACAGGTAGGGAGAACAGGAATGTATTCATTAAAAAGGACAAAGTTGGATTGGAGATGAGATGTTCGTTGTCCAACACTGGGAATGGATTTAGTGGCAATGAATTGTACAAGTATATACAAATGGTTAAGGTGACAAAAAACTTGTGTATATTTTACTACAATTTGAAAAAAAAATTTACTCTTCAACATCCATTTTAGCACTTGGTATCTGATTCTTGCTTGGTATTGTGTTCTCATAATCTGGAAGCAGGATTTTCTTTTCCATGAAGCCTAGAACAAACCTGCAGATCCTGCGTGCCCCTGAGGGAGTAGAGCTTTGCCTGCAGCTGTGGTTTGGGGACACGTGGACTGAGCCTGCGATATTGCTGTTACAGAGAAGAGCTGCCATTCATCTTAATGATGGCATGTGAATGAACACCTCAGCAGAGCACCTTAATGAAATGACAATTGGTTCAAGATTAAAAAAATCCAAGACTTTCAGAACCCATATCTCTTCCTATTTGTGTCCTTGTAGGGAAACAATGTAAAACAATGTTCTTTGCCAAACAATGTGAATGCTTATAGAAAATAGAATAAAAATCCTTTGAATGTATTTATAGAACAAAGACATTAACAGTGTCTTATCAGAAAAGCTCTTAAAGTCTAGGTAGGTAGAATAGAATAAAATATTACCACATCCTGAAGTCTAGGTAGGTAGAATAGAATGAAATATTACCAAATTCTGAAGTCTAGGTAGGTAGAATAGAATGAAATAGTACCCCAGATATTTATAATCTCTTAAAGTTAAATGGCTGTCATTCCCTTCTTGGAACACAGACTCTATTTTGATCAAGTTCTAAACTATATACAATACTAATGTTTTTTAATATAGCTTCAGGAACCATTTATGAGGCGGGTGGTAGTGAACCCACTTTCCTGGTGGGAACTGAGATGGTGACTGAACAGAGCGAAGGTTGTAGTACGGGACTTCACACTGCTAAGGCGTGGCTGTCATTTAATAGTACATCTGGGGCCAGACCCTACATTCCATTCTGTAATCATCTCATTGATTGACACCATAAAAATACATACTCCTGTTAAACTTGCATTTTTTAGCCTAACATCTCAAATAAAAGGCAACACATTTAATAAAAAAAAAATTCCAGTTCTTCCCGACTTAAGACAACTTTCCCTGTCTGCTTCTATTTCCCCAAGAAAAATATTATTGAGCCCAAATTTATTTCAATCCTATGCTACCCATTTTCACACAAATGATCTCTGCTGGGGGATTTGACCCATTTATTATTTTCCACATCAGAGTTGGCAAACATCAGATGTGTGGTAATGCCCTGTGTAAACAACCACGTGCCAGCGTTTGACAATAACATCCCAAACTGCTGCGGTTTGTAATTAACAGCATCTCTCATCTTCCCTATGTTAAATGCAGTTGTCAACATTTTACAAATGAGCTAAGGCTGGGGAGAGGGTTCCATGTGCAAAGGGTTTGCTGTGTAAATATGAGGACCTGAGTTAAGATCCTTGGGACCCACATCAAAGTCAGGGCGTAGTGGCACTTGTCAGCAATCTCAGCTCTGGCAGATGCTAAGGGCCACTGGCTAGCCAGCCTAGCTATGAGCAGTGAGTGCCCTGTTCAGTAAGAGGCCTGTCTCAAAAACGAATGTGGAGAACCACTGAGGACAATACCCAGCATCAACTATATCCTGCACACGTGCCTGGCACAGGTAAGAGCGCTCAAATACATATGTGCATATATGTAGACAAAACACACACATACACACGCATGTACCCACACATGCATGTGCACACAACACTTAAAGTAATTTATTTTAGAATTAGCAAGTTACTTTTGAGTTATTATACAATAGATAATAGGGGCCTCTTCATCTCATGTCACAGTTGCCAGTAACATGACTAATGTCTGGATATCTTGTCAAGGAAAATATTCTAAGACTTCCCAGTTCCCACATGAAAGGTGTTTCTCAAGTTACGTTCTAAAGGCTAGAACTGTAGCAGAAGTCTACGATGAAGTCTGCTTTGGTTCAATTTTGTGCTTTCTGAGAAGACCATAACTAGATTATGGTTATCGCCACAGGGAAAGGCTGAGAATTCTACTATATCTGGACCATGTGGGTTAATAATTCAGGTGTGTGTGTGTGTGTGTGTGTGTGT
>JAQHUG010000168.1:1451541-1472651 GCA_028555095.1 Dicrostonyx torquatus | reverse complement strand
TGAAGTCTGGAGGCATTGTTGGTCTCCAGGACAATGAAGTCTGGAGGCATTGTTGGTCTCCAGGAGACAGTGAAGTCTGGAGGCATTGTTATTCTCCAGAAAAGTGAAGGAGACATCTACTCTGGTAAATACCAGAGATACCGCTCAATACCTTTCAAGGAATAGGACAGCTGCCTACACCAAAGGTCTGTTTGGGGCCAAAAAAGGTCAAGACTAATAAAGGCCAACCTAGAGCACATCCTGAAAGTAGCAGCTGACAGGTGACCAATCAAAGACAAATCTGCATCTAAGATCCCAGACATGTGACAGGTTTGCCCCTGCTGTCTCAGCTTTTTCTGATATTCAGAAAATGAATCATAATATTCTTTGTAATTTCTTCATGCACTTATTTTGTCAGAATCTTAAAGTTTATTTAAAGCAATAACAACTGATCCCCGCGTCACTGGTGCCAACAACATAGAGTGGGTCACGGATTCATAACCACTCTTCTCTATATGGAAATATTTTCTTTTTTTTTTAATTGAGTTTTGTTGAGCTCTACATTTTTCTCTGCTCCCCTCCCTGCCTCTCCTCTCCCTCCTTCAAGCCTCCCCCAAGGTCCCCATGCTCCCAATTTACTCAGGAGATCTTGTCTTTTTATACTTTCCCATGTATATTAGGTTTATGTAAGTCTCTCTTAGTGTCCTCATTGATCTTTAAGTTCTTTGGGGTTGTGGTTTGTAGGCTGTTTTCTTTGCTTTATGTTTAAAAACCACTTATGAGTGAGCACATGTGATAATTGTCTCTCTGTGTCTGGGTTACCTCACTCAAAATAATGTTTTCTAGCTCCATCCAATTTCCTGCAAAATTCAATATATCGTTATTTTTTTCTGCTGTGTAGTACTCCATTGTGTAAATGTACCACATTTTCCTTATCCATTCTTTGGCCGAGAAGCATTAAGGTTGTTTACAGGTTTTGGCTATGACAAACAATACTGCTATGAACATAGTTGAGCCCATGGCTTTGTGGTACAATTGAGCATCCTATGGATGTGTACCCAAAAGTGGTATTACTGGGTCTTGAGGAAGGTTGTTTCCTAATTTTCTAAGAAATCTCCACACTGACATCCAAAGGGGCTGTACCAGCTTGCATTCCCACCAGCAATGCAGAAGTGTTCCCTTTTCCCCACACCCTCTCCAGCCTAAGTTGTCATCAGTGATTTTGATCTTGGCCATTCTTACAGGCATAAGGTGGAATCTCAGAGTTGTTTTGATTTGCATTTCTCTGATGACTAAGGATGTTGAACATTTCCTTAAGTGTTTTTCAGCCATGTTAGATTCCTCTGTTGAGAGTTCTCTGTTTAGGTCTGTACTCCATTTTTTAATTGGATTATTTGTTCTTTTGAAGACCAATTTTTTGAGTTCTTTGTATATTTTGGAGATCATACCTCTGTCTGATGTGGGATTAGTAAATATCTTTTCCCATTCTGTAGGCTGTCATTTTGACTTGTTGGCTGTGTCCTTTGCTTTACAGAAGCTTTTCAGTTTCAGGGAGTCCCATTTGTTAATTGTTTATCTCAGTGTCTGTGCTGCTGGGGTTATATTTAGGAAGTGGTTCCCTGTGCTAATGCGTTTAAGTGTACTTCCCACCTTCTCTTCTATGAGGTGCAGTGTGGCTGGTTTTATCTTGAGGTCTTTTATCCATTTGGACTTGAGTTTTGAGCATGGTGAGAGATATGGATCTATTTTTGTTCTACATGTTGATATCCAGTTATGCCAGCACCATTTGTTAAATATGCTTTCTTTTTTTCCATTTAATATTTTTTATTTCTTTGTAAAAAATCAGGTGTTCGAAGATGTGTGGATTAATGTCCTGGTCTTCTATTTAATTCCATTGGTCCTCCTGTCTGTTCTTATTCCAATACCAGGCTGTTTTCAGTACTGTAGCTCTGTAGTAGAGTTTGAAGTCAGGGATTGTGATGCCTCCAGAATTTCTTTTATTGTACAGGATTGTTTTGGCTATCCTGAGTTTTTTGCTTTTCTATATGAAGTTGAGTACCGTTCTTTTGAGATCTGTAAAGACTTTAGCTGGGATTTTGATGGGCATTGCATTGAATCTGTAGATTGCTTTTGGTAAGATTGCCATTTTTACTTGCTAATTCTGCCTACCCAAGAACATGGGAGATATTTCCACTTTCTGGTATCTTCTTCAATTTCTTTCTTCAAAGATTTAAAATTCTTGTCATATAAATCTTTCACTTGTTGGGTTAGTGTTGCTCTGAGATATTTTTTACTATTTGCAGCTATTGTGAAGGGTGTTGTTTCTCTGATTTCTTCCCCAGCCCTTTTATCATCTGTGTACAGGAAGACTATTGATTTTTTCTGAGTTAATCTTGTATCCTGCTACATTACTGAAAGTGTTTATGAGTTGTAGAAGTTCCTGGGTAGAATTTTGGGGACTGCTTATGTAAACTAGCATATCAGCAAACAGTGAGAGTTTGGCTTCTTTGCTTCTAACTCGTATTTTCTTGATCTCCTTTTGGTGTCTTACTGCTTTAGCTAGGACCTCAAGAACTATATTGAATAGATATGGAGAGAATGGATAACCTTGCCTTGTTCCTGATTTCAGTGGAATTGCTGGAAGTTTCCGTCCATTTAGTCTGATGTTGGCTGTTGGCTTGCTGTATATTGCCTTTACTATGTTTAGGTATGTTCCTTGTATCCCTGCTCTTTCCAAGAATTTTATCATGAAGGGATGCTGTATTTTGTCGAAAGCTTTTTTTAGCATCTAATGAGATGATCCTGTGGTTTTTATTTTTCAGTTTGTTTATATGGTGAATTATGTTTACAGATTTTTCGTATGTTGAACCATCTCTGCATCTCTGGGATGAAGCCGACTTGATCATAGTGGATGATGGTTCTGATGGGTTCTTGGATTCGATTTGCCAGTATTTTATTTAGTACTTTTGCATCAATGTTCATGACTGAGATTAGCCTGTAATTCTCCTTCTTAGTAATGTCTTTCTGTGGTTTGGGTATCAGGGTAATTGTAGCCTCATAAAAAGAATTTAGGAATGTTCCTTCTGTTTCTATTGTGTGGAATAACTTGAGGAGTATTGGTATTTGTTCTTCTTTGAATGTCTTGTAAAATTGTGAGCTGAAAACATCTGGTCCTAGGCTTTTTTTGGTTGGGAGACTTTTGATGACTTTTTCTATTTCTTCATCAGTTACAGGTCTGTTTAATTTGTTTATCTGGTCTTGTTTTAATTTTGGTAAGTGATATTTATCCAGAGAGTTGTCCATTTCCATTAAGTTTTCCAATTTTGTGGAGTACGGGTTTCCGAAATATGACCTGATGTCTCTCTGTATTTCCTCCGTGTCTTTTGTTATGTTTCCCTTTTCATTTCTGATTTTGTTAATTTGGATGTCCTCTCTCTGCCTTTTGGTTAGTTTGGATAAAGGTTTGTCTATTTTGTTGATTTTCTTGAAGAACCAACTCTTTGTCTCATTGATTCTTTGTATTGTTTGTTTCTATTTTGTAGATTTCAGCTCTCCAATTTGATTATTTCTGGCAGTCTAGTTCTCTTGGGTGAGTTTGCTTCTTTTTGTTCTAAAGTTTTCAAATGTTCCGTTAATTCACTAGTGTGGGACTTTCCCAGCTTCTTTATGTAGGCATTAAAAATATGAAAAAACGGCAAGGAGTGAATATACAAAAGGAAGAACATGGATTGAACCAATTACCCCAAACCCTGCTAATGTAACTTTTCCGGTTTTTGCCTTTAAATAGTCCTCTCTAGAAGGGTGGGGCACCTTCTCTTGCTGCTGTGCTGACGAGGTCCTGCTGGCTTACAGACATGCACAATGATAAACCTTGATTTTGCATTTTGGTGAGCTGGTTTCCCTGATGGTCTTTTGGGGTCCCCACGGACTGGGCACAACAATGGATCACCTTAAGATCAACTCAGTGTGTTAAAGAGTCAAAAGCACAACCTAAAACTACAAAACCCGTAAGAGGGAAAAAAAAATCATCTTATGAATAGAACAGAAAAAGTAAACAAGTGGGGCCTAAATCAAAGACAAAGCTGAAAGGAACAAAAAAGGGCAAAAAGGAGAAGATGTGCGGAAAGCACATGGCTGCTGAAGGCGTGCTTTCCAATGTGCTTAAAACACTTTCACAATTCAGAAGCTGAACCTTGCAACACATTTAGCAGTGGTCATGGCCTTGAGGAGCTATCTTTCCAAAGAGGTCACACATGGTCAGTTAAGAGCAAGGAGCAAGTGATCAAGGGGAGGCACATCCACACTGCAGCAAGACATCAACTTACAACTTTCAGGATGCATATTATCACAAAACCAATTCTTGGCAAGGACCTGCGAAATTGGGACCCTTGTATTCTGTAGATGGGATTCAAAATGGAAAATCAACATGAGAAACAGCTTGAAATGTTGATTAAAAAGTAGGAATAGTTTAGTAAGTTTTCTTGTTGGATTATTTTTGGATCACCAGCTCCCAAATGACTCATTATTAATTATGAAAGCTTGGTCTTAACTTAGGCTTTTCCAAAGTAGCTCTTATAACTTAAATTAATCTGTTTTTTATCAATCTAATCTACATTCTGCCACATGACTTTTTTCTTTCCTCCGTAGGGGACGTCCAGCTTGCTCTGAGTCTGTTGGTGAAATCCCAACACCTAGATCCCTCTTCTTCCTCAATGTCCCCGGAAATCCTGCCTATCCTTTCCTGCCTAGCTATTGGCCATTCAGTCTTTATTAAACCAACCAGAAAGTATCATGGCAAAGATACATCTTTACAGTGTAAAAATATTCTGCAACAGAATAGAACTATCATATGATCCAGAAGCTTCCATCTTGGATATTTATATGAAAACATTGAAAGAGGAGTGGTGGGGGTGGGGGCACTTCTCAGAGCGCCATCTGTACCCCATGCCACCACTGTGTGATTCTCACCAGTAGAGGAGTGGAAGATATCTGGTGGTTGTGCACATGTGATGAACGCACTACTGTGCAGTTAGAAAAGTCTTTAATACGTGACAACGTCCATGAAGCTGACATGATGACAGTGACAAAAAGACAAATGCTCTAGGGCACTGCTTAAACAAGATGTCTAGCCAGGCAGTGGTGGTACACTCCTTTAATTCCATCACTCAGGAGGCAGAGGCAAGTGGATCTTTGTGAGTTCCAGGCCAGCCTGGTCTACAAAGTGAGTTCCAGGATAGCCAGGACTATACAGAGAAACCCTGTCTCAAAAAATTAAATAAAATAAGACAAAAAACAAAACAAAACAACAGAGGATGAAAGACCTGGATAAATCCAGACCCCCCTAGCAGGAAGAGAAGAGCCAAAAATTCTTAGGTTAGCCAGTTCAGTGACTCTGTTTCAGGAACTAGCTGAAGATAAAGTTAGATTGTTATCTTGAGAATAAACAGGGAGTTACCTCCTTGTGATTATCACTGGTATTTTCAGAATTTTCAGTGATCACTGGGTATTTTCAGAATTTTCCAATGATGCCCTCCCCAACCCTTTGGATTACTGGGTTGTGGTTTCTTCCCTTAAATACTTCTTCTCCCAGCTACTCGAGGTCGAACTCCTCCCCTGCATGGGCTATAAGTCTCGGCCCCAGCGCTGGTTCCTGTCAATAAACCTTGTGTGATTGCAGCAAGAATGATCTCTCGTGAGTTCCTGGGGACTCGTGTTATCCTGACACTTGAGTGAGAGTCTCCCCAATCCAGAGATCTTTCAAGGACACCTAAGATAGTTCCAGTATGGGATAGAGTGTAATGGTGAGTTCTGGAGGCCGGAGGATGGAATTAGTTACTCATCCAGGAAGCTCCCACTGAGCAAGGTGCAGAGCTCTGGAGACCCACTCTGCAGCATTGAACCAACAGAACTAAAGGCAACTGGTGCTCCCAGACCTCTATCTGTGGCACAGCTGAGATGGAGTCACAGTGCCATTAAATGCTAGGGTAGAACTCCGAGAGGACCCTAGAGTTGCCATGCTCTTCTCTTAGCACCGAGCACGAGCTTCTCAACACCTCTGACTTAGAGTAACCCCTATTACTTTTCCTAGTTACCTAATTTCCATCATGAATCTCAGTCACTCTAACAATGTTAGAAACCCTACAGCTTACCCAAACACACTCCATCCAAAGGACATGACTATTGTTTCCTTCCAAACGATCTTAACAAGGTCAACCTGGGTACCATGAGCATGCACGCTCAACATTGAAAACTTATGTATAGGATTCAATGGCAGTTAAAAAAAAATCACATTTTTTTTTACTGAAAAATCAATTAAAAATTTCTTCATAAGCAGTACTGACTAAATAGCCATGTTTGAACATCTGAACACGCTGGTTGAAGTATTTTTTCTGTCTACATTCCTAAAAGTATAACTGACTAGTCAAACTGAATATACATTTCATTTCATATCATATTAAAATTACCTTCCACAGCATGCCCACAGGTATTAAAGAAATTTTAATTTCTGTCTCAATTAACAAAGTTTCTACCTTTATCATCTGTTCGGACTTTCTGGTTGTTGGGATCCGAGGAAGCCTCGGGGGAATGTGTACTATTTACAAAAGCGTGCCCGTGTCACAGACCCATTGCCTGAGACTGCAGGGATGGGAAAGCCTTGCTCTGGCTCAAGCACAGGTGTTTACAAGTGATGACAGCTGTGCACGAGAACTGGCAACTGCACTTCCTCCTCCCTGATGTAACAGCCTAAGACTGCTCTCCCACAGGAACTCCTGAGAGCAGCCAATTCCTCCTCTATGCTGTAATTACAAACATACCGGGTTCTCTGCAGTTTTCATTGGTGCCACTCCACCAGAGGACACACAAGACCCCTGCCTTTTGTCTGTGTGTCTGGCACTTCTTCAGTATATGTCCTTTTCTTCATCCCCTCTCTACCCCAGGCGGGTTTCAAAGTCAAGCCATGCCCGTAGCAGTGTCTGATGGCCATGAAAAGATGAATACGATGTAAATGCAAGTTAACTTTTCATACTGCACTTGTCAATATCCGATCATGACAGTCATGTGACTGTGCCTGTTGTTACAGCAGACACCTTTCCCAAAGTCATGTTGGACGTGGATGGATTAGAGTCCAGTATTTACTCAATGTAATTAGAATTGTGAAATGTGAGCTATCACCCTCAGTACTTTATGTGTCCTGCTGAACAACTCCAAATTATGTAGGGTCTCTGGAACCAATCAAAAACTAGAACAGGAGTAAACAGGAGTGTTCGAAAGGCAGGCATGCATTCTTTGCTGCCACAAGGCCCAGTAACACTCATGCTTTGAACAATTTCATGTCAGAAGGATCATTACTTCATTTTGGAGATGAGAAAATTAAAATTACTTAATCAGCAGCTTGTCTCAGGTCACCCAATCTGTACATGACAAAGGAGAAACCGTCAATCGTAAACCCTGCTACAGCCTGTTTGCTTCTGAAAGCCCGTGAGGAAGGGGTCATCTCTGGTATGCACAGGAAGAGTTCTCCCCTCATCCCACTTATTCTCTGGCTCTTAAGACAGAAAGCCAAGCACACAGTAAAAGCGGGGATATAAATGTGTCCCTCTGCAACCCTGTGGATAATAATAACCATTTAACTATCTCTTCAAATATCTTGTTTAAAAACAGCTATTTATGATCTTTCAAGAAAAATACATTTTCTTATGTTGTCAGATATTAGAAACAGAAGGGAAACAGAAAGATGCAAATCCTAACTTCTGTACTCAGTCCCCCAGCTTCCTGGGGCATCTCTGTTGTAAAGAACTACAGTGACGCCATATTGATGGTAGGAGGCAGGTCGGGTGCTAAATAGATTACTTTCATACATATTTTTTTCTCAAAGCTAATTTTGAGAAAAAAATTACATACTATTTTCAAATTTCAAAGTGTTATTTGGTTGTATCGTGGTACCCATAATGCATAAAGACCAGTGTTTAAAAGATGAGGAATAAGCCAAATAATTTCAAGGCCAAATTCGTCTCACTTTTAGATTAAATTTGCAAATCTATTCATTTAGTATGCTCAGTCAGAAAGATGAAGACACAGAGTCCTCTAAATGACCTCTCCCTGAGAAATAATTAATTGGCATGTAGTGTTCTTTGTTAAAGAAAGTAAACACCCTTCATGAATATGAATTTAATGCTGTTTGTAACAAATTGATCTAGATATTTCTAATCCTCCCTCCTCTTTTGGGACTAGGCATTTTTTTTTTGACAAAACAGAAGAAATTTTATATCATCTAGATATATTCTCATAAGTAATTAGAAGGCATTGAGACTTTCATTGTTCCCCATGGACTTCCAGTACCAGCTAATGCTGTGACAACAGTGTCTCATGAGTGAGGTGTTGAGAATGTGTCAGAAATGAGCAATGGCTGGGGAACACGAATTCACCTCCTCCATTCCCAGGCGCCACGGATAGAACTCCCAACAAAACTAGATGCTCAGTTCCTGCAGAACACCACAGTGCTACTGGAAATGCCAGATGCAAAGGGGAGGGGCATTTGCTTATCACATCCTTTCTCTGAGTAATGGAATGCAGACCTTGAAAGTCAAGGATGTGTTTTGTGAGCCGTAAAATCTCCAATGTCTTTTTCAGTGCTGGGAATGGAACTTGGGGCCTCATGAATGCTGGGCAATTGCTCTAGCTCTGAGTCGTATCCTAGTCCCAGACTTTCAAATCCTGTGTGTGTGTGTGTGTGTGTGTGTGTGTGTGTGTGTGTGTGTGTGCGCGCGCGCGTGTGTGCTACTGCTCTGGAAATAAAGTGGGAAAGCCCTGATGGACATGAAGCTATGAAACTGAGAAAAATGTAAGAAAGCAGCTTATAACATGTCTCAGGCAGAAGAAATAGAGGGGGCAGAGAGGGAGGAAGAAGGAAAAGTGGAGAAGAAAGAGAAAGTAAGGAAAAGAGAAGGAGGAGAGAAATAGGGGAAGGAAAAAGCATCAGGAAGAGAGAAGGGGTAAGAGAGGCAGAGAGACGGAGGTAGGCACACACAGAAGTGGGTTGGCTCTTATGGGGTTTATTATAGAAGACAAAAATATTTGGTAGTTATTTTGTCCAAACTGTTCAAGTCAAATGAATATATCTCTTGGAAATGGAGAAAGAAGGGGAAAGAAATGGGATAAGAGAGAGGAAGAAAAGAAGAAAGAGGGATAAAGAGAGGGGGAAGGAGAGGGAAGGAAGGAGAGTGAAGTGGGAGAGAAAAATTAATCTTAATGGAATTTACTGTACAATGTAAACATGCTCAGAATTCTTATTCGTCCAAACTGCCCACGACAAATGAATGTACCCTGATGAAGAAGTGGAAGGAGAAGGAGAGATGGGGGGATTGACTCTGTCCATTTTAAAGTTAATCAGCACCCATGGTGATGTATTCCTCCAAAATAATAAAATGGATTAATCAGGAGCTAAGGGAGAGAGGAGAGGAACCATTTGTCCCCCTCCTGCAGTGGGATGAAATATACATAACACAAGAAAGGGCCCTGGCAAGTAGTCACAGGAAGAGCACCTGGAAGATTAAAGCGGAGGCTGTAACATTAACAAAGTACAGACCACACTGAATTAATGAGCACTGAAGATAGACACTCGGTGGAGTCTTAATTTATTTCCCTTTTCTAGCTCATCCTTTAAGAAAATGACAGTGTCTTCTTATCGATTTTACACTCAGAGATCAATCAGAATTGCCCTGACTCAGACAAAATTTACAGCAGAGTCGACACCGCCTGGAGCATGCGGCCCAAACAGACACTACAAGGAAGCAATAGATCACGTTTGTGTGTAGAGCCTGACACGCTTAAAAATAAGCTAATCTGGAGTGGAATTTCCTTCTCTCTGACAAGCAGCTCTGCCCAGCTCTTCGGCCCCTTGTTACGAATTTCTCTCTCGGCTCCACTATTAATTATAACATGCGAAAAGGATTCATGTATTTAGGCCCTGAGGGAGGTCATCTGATCTGCAGCTTCAGATCAAATATAAACTAACAGATCAGTCCTACTTAAACAATGTGAAATGTCACTCTGAGGCACTCCGTAAAAAAGAGAGCTAGAGGTGTTCCCGTCAAGAGCTATGATCAATTCTGACAAGCCAACAATATCAGGACTAAATGATGGGCCTGTGCATTCCTAAACAGCCCCCAGTAGAAATTGCTGGATCCGGAAGCTCTTTTGTGCCAGTAACTAGCTGTATTAAATGCAATAATTACAGAAAAGACACTCACTGTGGCGCTCAGGCAGTTGTTGGCTAAGCCAATTGTCTCCACACCGCCATTTAGCTCGTAACAGCCGTGTGTGTCCTGCCTTGATGGAAAGAACAGGGGTGTGGCGTCCTGTTCCGTGCAGTCAAGGCTCTGGGTCCCTGGGTGACGGTGGGAAGGGTAAGACTGGTAGGCATAGAACAGAGGAAAAGCACAGACTCAGACGCCTGGAGAAAATGTGTCTGGAAAGGAATCTGGAATTTGCACATGCTCTGCCGCAACCTTTTAGTTTGCCTGGAGATGGTATCCTCCCTCCACCCCCGCCCAATCATATACAACAGCTTAATTAAAATATGTAAACGTCATCTTAAAGTATTTTCTGAAAAAACTCCATGTCTGGTAGATTCTGGCAATAAGGATGAAGAAGGCCACTTCCTAAGTAAAATCTACTGAGGAAAAGAGCTATGTTAACAGTCGTCTCAAACATGCTGTGGTGGAGTACACCCTTAACCCCAGCACTTGGGAGGCAGAGGCAGGAGGATTTCTATGAGTTTGAGGCCAGCCTGGTCAACATAGCAAGTTCCAGAACAGCCAGGGCTACACAGTGAGACCCTGTCTTAATAAACAAACAAACAAAATCCGTCTTCTTAATATATGTGTGTATGTATGCATGAATTTACAGAAATACACCTGACAAGTGCTGAAGCTGCCTGGGAACAAGACTTCAGGAAAAGGACAGAAAAGATTGCATTGCAATAGGACCCTAGAGACAGGTGGAAGTTGTCCGTGTGTTCACACAGAATGGGGAGTATTCTTGTCAACTGAAAAAACAGGAGGCGAAAAATGTGAGAAGCTATGTGAGCAAAATCAGCCAGTGGGCACATAGGAGGTAGGCAACAGAGACCCTGAGTGGTGCGCGTGTGCAGAAGGCAATAGGTGCACAGCATTGCAATGGACTTAGAGCAATCCTTTCAAGGAATAACCGGCGAAGGTTGGAAGGTAGGTGGACAGTTACTCGATCGAGGCCCTTATCTGACTTTTGCTGCATTGCATGTATCCATAACTCGCTGAATTTCTCTCAGTCTTGTGGTCCATAAAGTGAGATATGAACATATGTGGCCCACATGTGTGTGTGGGTTCTAGATGCAACAGTTAGAGGCTCCTAGTACACTATGCAAGACTCTTCATGTTGTGTCCATCTGTTAGCCTTCATTAGCTAACCTTCATCATGTCTGTTTGGCCTATGAAATCAGTAGTTTCTCAGTGTGACCTAAATATGGCTGTTTCAGCATGACATTCTAGACTTTGCTCTGTTAACAGCAATTCATAAAGTATTCTTTCTGAAGCAAGAGACAGAAGGAAAAAATTCTCTAAATTCTTTCTAAATTAAGTTCTACCACCAACCTCAGTTTTCTTTAGTGTAAAAACACTCCCTGTTCCCTAACCAGCAGCTTAATTGCTACTCATGGTGCAGGTACACAAGCCAAGGTGGACCTAAAGGCGCCGAAGCAGGAAAGTGCTCCCAGTGATCCTTTGTTGTGGCTCCCCTCCCTCAGGGTTGCCTCCTTCTCTGCTCTCACAGCTTCTTCCTTGACCTGGCAAATTCCAGGCCTGCTCCAGTTGATTTTGTCCATGCTAATAGACTTCCACAATGAATAGGCAAAAACCACCCTAACTCAGGAGTCAGAAGTTTTATAGTTGCCGAACAAAGGAACCTCTATCTAAATATTCATTGTAATTTTTTTAATTAAAAATAGTTACAATAATAAGTGTTTACTATAGAATATTCAATTTATATTAAAGTAAACTAAAAACTCAAAATTATCCATAATGCTAACCTTCCAATCAGAAATAAATCACCGCCAAAACTGTACTTAATTTGTTCACTTTATGTAGATGTAGCTTGGTGTTAAGCATACATATATTAAGATTATGTGTGTTTAGATACTTATGTTTGTGCGTGTGTGTGAAATCAGAACATGAAGTTATTTTGTATCCCTTTTAAAAAGAAAAAACTTTAAATTCTTATTTTCTCTCTCTCTTTCCCTCCTCCTCTTTGTCTCTTTATCCAGAGCTGAGGTTGGAAGTCAAGAGCTACATCTGTACGAACTACACCCATAGGAACACCAAGCTACAGCTATACTAACTACATTCATAGGAACACCAAGCTACAGCTATATTAACTACACCCATAGTAAACACCAAGCTACATCTGTACTAACTACACCCATAGTAAACACCAAGCTACAGCTATACTAACTACACCCATAGTAAANAACACCAAGCTACAGCTATACTAACTACACCCATAGTAAACACCAAGCTACATCTGTACTAACTACACCCATAGTAAACACCAAGCTACATCTGTACTAACTACACCCATAGGAACACCAAGCTACAGCTATACTAACTACACCCATAGTAAACACCAAGCTATATCTGTACTAACTACACCCATAGGAACACCAAGCTACAGCTATATTAACTACACCCATAGTAAACACCAAGCTACATCTCCAACCCTTCTTTTCTTATTTGAATACTTTAAGTTTTAATTTGGGAAGGGCAATACTTTATTAAGTCAATAATTTAATTCCCAATATTACTCTTTTTGTTCATATTACAATTTGTGTTATTATTAACACTAATGTTGAATAGCCTATGTTTTGTATGGAATCTTTGTTTTGTCCCAGGGGCTCTTCTTTGTGAAACTATTTCATGGGGGAAATTGTTAGCAGCAAATGTCTCTCCATCTTGTTTGAGGAGTGACTAAAGAGCACACCAAATACTCTAAGAATCTGTTGGGATATTCTGCCTCCCTGCAAAGCTAAGACCCTTTTGAACTATTTGACTACCTTCCTGCTTCCTGTTTAGAGTAGCACCAATGTCTCAGGAAATAAGAATGACAGAAGAAACAAGCGCTGGTTAAAACTGTGCTATATAAAGTTGCTTTTGAAGAGAGGTGGGGCTGCATCATAGCTCAGCAGGCTGTTGGCAAGCCTCAAGACCAGAATTTGATCCCTGCAACCCACATAAATCAAAGGGCAGAATCAGATCCAGAAAGTTGTTTTCTGACCTCTACAGGTGCACCCAGACACACAAATAAATACATAAATGCAATAAAAATTAAACTAATAAAACTGAGTGAATTTGAAGATGTGCACATTAGGCAAGAGAATGTTGTAGCTTCGTTGAAAGAATGTCAAAGCATCTAGATGGCCCAAGCCATCCAATCCATAGATTACTACAGTTACAGCCAAGATGTAGTTTCCAAAGGTGCCACAATCCCTTGCTGTGTGTGCCAGGAGAAAGATACTGTGACAACACCGGTGGAGAACAACAGTGAACAAAGCAAGACAGGCGGATCCATTTGAATGAGTGTCATGCTGCTGCTAGAGGGTACATTTACAGGTTACATTGGTGCTGAAGCTGTGCCTGAAGGAGTACCCTGGGCAACTCTAAGTGTTATGTCGCTTGTCATCTTAAAAACACGGTGATACAGGTGGGACATAACATTTTCAAGAACTCACTTGGTATGATAAGTACTTCCCAATCAAAGTACCACTTTTTTTTCTGAGTAGTTATTCCATTAAGGGGGGAGAAAACCTCAAAGACCCTATTTCGTTTCCATGTGTGTCCACTCATACGATGATATTATGAAACAAATTGCTGCTAACAGAGAGGCTGTCATATTCAGGAGGAAAGTGGGCACGCCCACAGATGTAAGAGATTGGCGTGGCTTGGGTTTTTTGTTGTTGTTATTTTTTTTAAATCAATTACACCAATTCAGAAAATACCAATGTTTTAAATGTGTCTATAAAGTTACTAACTGAAAGGCCAGGGTGTCCACCTACAGCGTTTGTCTAGAGCTCACCAACGGACAGGTCAGCAAATCAGTACCTATGCACCATGATTTCTGCCTCCTAGTTGCTAGGCTAAGGCACTGTCAAGAAGACACTTTCAGTTAGCCTTGGCAGTCTTATCTATCGGATATAAAAATGCCAATTTTGGCAAAAAAAAATATGCCCTTCTGTGATTAACAGGGTAAAGCTCCTGCATCAATTAACAATTTGAGAAGTTCAAAGATATCCTCCACCTCCCCGTGGACGATAATGTTTAAAAGTAATATCCCCCACCTCCCCGTGGACGATAATGTTTAAAAGTAATATCCTCCACCTCCCCGTGGATAATGTTTAAAAGTAATATCCTCCACCTCCCCATGGTTTTAGTTAGACAATTTTTAAAAAGTGATTCATTCAGCAGATATCCAATGTATACTGTGTGTCAGACACTGCACTAGACCTGTTCAAATGAAGCAAGGGCCTGGACAGACATGGCCCTGTCTCTCAGGAAGCTTTTGTCTTAATGACAGAGCCAGAGCCTAAAATTTGAGGAAGTTACGGACTCATTGGCTTTGTCCCTGAGTCCCACTGCTCACCAGCAGTCCTTGGGTCAAAACTTAAGATTCCGTTAAAGAGTTAAATAGTTTCAAAACTCTGCCTGCTATTTTCTTCTCACAGCTCTTTGAGGGGTCTGGAGAGGACTGGAAAGTGGAAGACTGAATTCATACGTTTAAAAATAAGACAAAATTGTTTTGCATATTATAAGGATTTTATCTGGAGACTTAACAATGTTCTGTTATTTATTAAAAAATGGAAGAAACTCTCTGGGTTAAAAAGTATTTATCAGCTGGGTGTGATGGTGCACGCCTTTAATCCTAGCACTTGGGAGGTAGAGGCAGGTGGGTTTCTGTGAGTTCCAGAACAACCAGGGCTATATAAAGAAACCCAGTCTTGGGGGCAGGGGGGCGGGGAGGACATGTTTCATTCAAAGTGCTATTGAAGATAGTTGCATATCCAGGGTGCTATCCCAGGTCACTTAAGGGTTAGCTCCAATTCTTTGGACTTCCTGATTAATTGTTAGTCATCTCCTCAGACACCTCAGAACTAGAAATATTTTTGCCTTTGAAAATTATTACTTTACAACTAGAAGAATGTTGTTATGTGCCAGGCTGTAGTGGCATACACCTTTAATCCCAGCACTCAGGAGGCAGAGGTAGGCAGATCTTTGTGAGTTCAAGGCAGCCAGGTCTACAGAGGGAGTTCCAGGACAGGTTCCAAAGCTACAGAGAAAACCTGTCTCAAAAACCAAACAACCAACCAAGCAAACAAAAATGTTATCTAATATAAAATTGTCTGGTCAAGAAATGAATGTGTTAGTAAAAGAGAAAAAGAATTAGGCCAGGGACATAGTTGCAAAGTGCTTGCGTAACGCGCACTTTTGAGTTTGAGCCACAGCACCATGCAAATTGGACATGTGATGAGAGCCTATGATTTCAGCACTGGGAAGACTGAATTAGGAGGACCTGAAATCCAAAGTGACCCTCTACTACCTAGTGAGTCAGAGGCCAGTATGTAGATGCATGAAACCCTGTCTTCAAAAATATATAAATGAGCCATGTGTGGAAGCACATGTCTTTAATCTTAGCTCTTGGGAGGTAGAGGCAGTCAGGTGTCTGAGTTCAAGGCCAGCCTGATCTACATAGAATGTTCCAGGACAGTCAGGGCTTCATAAAGAAAACCTGTAACAAAAACAAAACAAAGCAAGAATGAAACAAACAAATGAAAGATAAAAATAAGGAACATCAGAAGACATACTGTGTGTATATGATGTGCTTATAGAATATACTTAGTTGTGTATACATGCCCATGAAAAACACATTTTTCATTGGGAATCATTATTTAAAAAGTTCAAATACATAAATATGTTAGTGCTTTATCATTTTTACAATATGAAAACTCGAGTAACAAACGCACAGACTTCAAGTTCCTTTTTCAACAATCCTTTTCATGTTTACAATATCATGATACTCTTAAGAGTGTTCCTTGATCATGAGTTATACTTTTGCCCACTAACTGTCCCTTATTTCACTAGCTGTTCTGTGATGACTCTGTCCCTCCCTTCTGAGTCCTCAGTAGCTTCTTTAGCAGAAGTTTTGAGTCCTATTCCCCAGGAGGCTCCAATAAACATCTTCTCACACTATATGGAAACAGACAATGGATGAAAGTGAGGTCCAACTGGTAACCAATGAGTTTATTGGGGTTACTTACAGGAGGATGAGTGAGGGGTGACTTGCCGGAGCAGAAATGACTCAAAGGCAGATGCATTAAGAAAAGTTGCCCCCATATGGGGGAATGCTAGAGCACACTCAGAGCCTTCAGGCAGCTCACAAGGTTGGAGTGGCTCTTCCAGGCGGCTCAGGTGGTTTGAGCATCTCTCAACAATCTTCACTGTCTATCTACACTCGGGAGGAAGGGATTGTCCTTGCTAATTTTGTGTCAACTTGATACGGGCTAGGGTCTTCTGAGAGGAGGGCACCTCGATTGAGAAAATGCCTCCCTATGATTCAGCTGTGGACTGAATAATTAGAAGAGATAATTGGAAATTTCAAGATTAAAAGGGGCCCCATCCCATTGTGGGCTGGTGGTCCTATGTTCTGTAAGAGAGTAGGCTGAGCAAATCAGTAAGCAGATCCCCTGCATGGCCTTTGCCTCCCAGGTTTCCACCTTGGAGTTTCTACCTGACCTCTTTCAGTAGTGGGCTATGGATGTGGAAGCATAAGCCAAATAAATTCTTACTTCTACAACTGGTTTTGGGTCATGATGTTTCACCATAGCAACAGTACTCAAACTAAGAGAGGGATCTAACTGACACACACCACCAGTTCCAGGCACTTCCTGAAGGCATTCAGTTGCTCTCTTCCTGACCTTCCAAGTCACCAGCAGGATGAACTTTTGCCATCTCCCTTCAGAGCAGTGATTCTCAACCTGTGGGCAGTGATATTTACATTATGGTACATAACAGTAGAAAAATTACAGGTATAAAATGTAATGATGTAATTTTATGTTTGGGGATCAACACAAGGAACTCTGTATTAAAGGGCTGCAGCATCAGTAAGGTTGAGAACCACTGTCTTAGAGCTCCCTGGGTCTTATCAAACTTCCTTTAAGATGGAAGATTTTAGCTCCGAGGAAATTGCTGTATAACAGACATCCTTAATTTGAAATAAATGTTAGAGTCAGCTAAGTAATAAAAATGAGAAACGACGTATTCAAAAGTCAAGGATTTGAAAACTTTTGTAGAAGCTGGATGGTGGTGGCACACACCTTTAATCCCAGCACTAGGGACGCAGAGGCAGGTGAGTTCAAGGGAGCCTGGTCTACAGCATGAGTTTCAGGACTGGCAGGACTACACAGAAAGACCCTTTCTCAGAGAAACAAAACAAAACAAACCCCCAACTGTAGAAGGATATTGTAGTGACTATGGAGCCCTTTTGAACACAGATGCACAGATGCAGGAACAGCCCATGAATCTGGCCCATCCTCATGCTGGAGCTGATTCTCAAGATGCCCTGGGTCTTAGCTGCTGACCTCAGAGCAGAAACACTGCCTGCTTTGCGCGGGCTCTCTCACCCTGGTCACACTACCAACTGATATCTCTGCTTCCCAGACACAGGGGCCTTGGTGTGAAATTCCCTGCTCAGCCTCTGGGTAGCCAGGCACATTATGAGTTTCAGAGAAAGCACTGTTTGGTCGACTTGGATACCGTGTACTCAGCTCATGGGGTGGAACTGCCCATGAAAGTGTTTTTTTTTTTGGTTTTTTTTTTGTTTTTGGTAAGGTAGCCCTAAAAACACTTATTTTTTTCCCCCAGTAAATCTGTGAAAATTGAACACTTCAGAAAAACTGAACATGTTGTACTTAGTGTAATGATCTGTCTCTTTAAGAGACAAGCCACGCCCACTCCCTCCCCCATTGGCTGAGGCAAGCTGATCTTCAGTCTCTAGCCTGAGTTCTCTCTCTTTTCCATCTTCTTCTCTCCCGACTTCTCCCCTTTGCTTCTGTCTCTCTCTTCTCTCTTCTCTCTCTCTCTCTCTCTCTCTCTGCTCTTCTTCCCTTCTCCCTTTCCCCTCCATAACCCTGAATAAACATCCAACCTCACTCTGCATGGCGTGCCTATCCATGTCTCTGTCTCTTGCCCCTCTCCCCCTCATCTGCCACATGTCTCCGTGCCTGGACCAGCCATTAGGGACCGGCAACCACTTCCACATGGCCAGCTACCACTGCTTGGGGACCTACAGCATTTCTGCTGCTTGCTGCCACCGGGGATCCTGCAGCATTTTAAATTTTTCCATTACACTTAGGAAGAATGCTCTGGGAAGTTACCTAATATATTCAAATATGGTGAAATACAGTTACATCTTAGTAAGCCGGTGAGTGCCTTCAGCTTCTCATTCTCTGAGGATGTTATCAACCACATAGTCTTCATCTTTTTAAAATGGTTCTAACTTGTGACTACTTTCAACTATGAGCCTTTTAAAAGTTGACATTGAATAATTATCGAATGTCAAAATGCAATTTAAAGACTAAAGTCGATAAGGTATTATTATTATGTAATTCTCTTATCTTTACTAAAGAGAAATAGAAGTAAGTGTCCAGAGTAAAGGGGTCTCCATCTGATGCACAGGTCTATTGGTCATTGGCTCTGCAAGATTTTTCTTGATTTCACTGTCAAACTTATTTAATTAAAAGAAAAGCCTTTGTCATGAAGGATCGTATATGTCCTGGTACATCTCTACAGCTGGTAACAATGTACGATGCCGGGGCAGGGGCGCATTCCCTGTTGGGAATTCTCACAGTATTTGTTTCTGCAGTGTTTACTAACTGGATTCCTCCACCACCCAAAACTTTTAGGAATTAAGGTTTTTCTGATCCAGAGATCATCCTTTATCTGGTGGCAAGGAAATTAACTGTCCATTTTGGGTTTTGAATGACTTTTTTCTTCTTTTCTTTTCTTTTCTTTCTTTTTTTCTTTCTTTCTTTCTTTCTTTCTTTCTTCCTTCCTTCCTTCCTTTTTTTCCTCTTTGCTTGTTTTGAATAGTTTTCTAAATAGTTAAAATGTTATCTCCCTAAAGATTCATTTACAAGCCAGGCAACGGCAGCAGTACCAGAGGCAGGCGGATCTCTGTGAGTTCAAGGCCAATCTGGTCTACAAGAGCTAGTTCCAGGACAGGATCCAAAGCTACAGAGAAACTCTGTGTCAAAAACAAAACAAAACAAAACAAAACAAAAAACCCGATTCATTTACAAAGGAACACACTTCTTTAGAATGGATGTCTGTCATTCAGGATTGGTTCATGATAAAGTAGATCAAACTTTTCTTGAGGTCTCTGTCCACTGGGGTCTCTGTCCATTTGGGTCCATAACAAAATATCTTAAAACTGGGTAGTTTAAAAGTAATAGCTATCTCCACAAAGTCTTGACACTGAGAAATCCAAGATGAAGGTATCCATAAGCTCGTTGTCCGTTGAAAACCCCATGCCTCTGCTTCCAAGGTGGCATCATGCTGTTTCATCCTTACATAGAAAAGACTGAGAGCATGCGCTCCCAGGGTGGAAGACAGAAGGACAGTTGAAGCGTTGGCACCTCAATCCCTTTCGTGAAGTCACGAATCACATGAAGACAGAGCTCTCAGGACTTAATCCTAAATCCTTAACCTTCGGAGATGCCGCTTCCTTGTGTGTGCACCTGAAGTGGAGAGATCGGCCTGGGTGGGATGTCATTTCTCAGGAACATATACCTTGTTGTTTGGACTGGAGTCTCATTGATCTGAACTTGCTAGGGGAGGCTAACTGGCTACTGAGTCCCAGGGATCCACCTATGTCTGTCTCCCCAGTACTGGGGTAGAAAGTCTTTCCAGTTGTAATGTGGGTTCTAACAAATTACAATGCAAGTGCTTTGAGTCACCATACCAACATAACATGTATACTCTTTACATATTTAATTTAAATCATCCATTTATTCACTGTACTGGAAATTAAACTCAGGGCCTCATGTATATCCTAGGCAAGAATTCTACCACTGAGCTATTTCCTCACCCCATTTCTTAAGATGATCACACTGGCAAATGGCTGTCAATTTAAGGGACACATTGTCAATTAACTGTCAATAGATCGATTTAAGGGACACATTGGACAATCTTCTGGAACTGAACAGTGCTCTTTCTACCAAGTCTTGCCATTTCTCTATAATTGCATTGACTAACATTAAGCCCTGAAAATTTCAACTTGAGAGAGAGAAAGGACGAGAACATTTCTATGGAGGAGTCTCCATGACTTACCCCTTCTAAGCACTGACAAATGCGAGTTTGCCTTCCCCAGTGTAACAGCTACAAATACCGTTAATTGATGGGCAGCAGTGTTTGCACCAAAAGCTATTATAGGATGTTATGCCATCCTGCACTGACCAGAAGAGTCCACTGTAGAAAGTATGGGAAGATGGGAAAGATTCTCAAATCAGACAAAAAGAATACAAAGCGACCCCAGAAAACTACGGAGAAATCTGAATTCTGTTGTACAAGATGCAGAATTGGGAAGAGTGCAGAACTGACAATGCAGACCCTGCTGATTTTCCTTTTTAATTTTTATTGATTGATTGAATTTGCAGAGGTATGTGAGTTTTCCACAGCATGTGGATGGAGGTCAAAGAACTTGTGGGAGCCAGTTCTGGCCTTCCCTTGCTGAGTCAGTCTCTTTTACTGATGTACTTCTGCAACATGTATTCCAGGCTAGATAGCCTTCAGGCTTACAGAGGGCTCTCTATTTCTGTCTCCTATCTCCCCAAGGGAATGCTGGAATTACACATCTGTCCCACTGCATCCAGCTTTTTATACAATTTTTGGAGCTAGAACTCAGTCTCATTCACTTGTTAAGTCACCTCACCAACCTCCTTCTTGGTTCCCTTCTAAAATTCTCAAAAAGATGATTATGGTATGTACTCACTCATTAGTGGACCCTAAGTCATAAACAAAGGACATTAAGCTTATAGCTCACAAGCCTAGAGA
>JAQHUG010000168.1:1426560-1451109 GCA_028555095.1 Dicrostonyx torquatus | reverse complement strand
GAGGGACTGGCCCATCAACTGAGACAGTGTGCCTGATCTATTGGGAGCTCATCAAATCCAGCTGGACAAGGGCTGAAAGAGCATATGACCAAACCTGAATCTCTGAATGTGGCTGCCAATGAGGGCTGACTGAGAAACCATTGATAATGGCACAGAGACCTATCTCTTCTGCATGTATTGGCTTTTTGGGAAACTAGTCTATATGGATGCACATCTTCCTAGGCCGGAATGGAGGGGGGAGGGCCTTGGGTTCCCACAGGGCAGGGGGAGGGAGGATGGGTGGTGGGGGAGTGGGAGGGCCTGGGACAAGGGGAGAAAGTGTAATTTTAAATTCTATTAAAAAAAATTCTCAACCTCCCATTCTCTCTTCCTTTCCTTTTCCTTCTTCTCTTTGTGTGCATTTGTGTGTGTGCGCACGCATGTGTGCTTACTATTACACACTCTTGAGTACTAGTATGTGGGGGGTCAGAGGATAATTTTGGGGAGTCAGTTCCCTCCTTCCACCATGTGGATCCCAGGGATGGAACTCAGATGGTCAGGGCTGGGAGTAGACTCCTTAATCTGCTGAGCCACCTCTTTAGCCCTCCTCTTCCTTTTTCAAGTTGAACTCATCAACAGCTTCTCCACTCTGAACTGGAATCCCAGATCTGCCACTCACAAACCTTCTGACTTTGGACATTTGACTTCATAGCTGTGAAACTTTTAATCCCTCGTCTGTTAAAAAAGACACCAATGGTGTCCCCCTCCTAGACTTGCTGCTCAGCTAGTAATAAAGCCTAGATAATAGGATTTTTATTATTATTATTATTATTATTATTATTATTAGCAGTGTATCAAATAGCTGTATTCTTCCTAAAATGTACAGACCAAAAACCAAACTAACAAACAAAACAACAAAACAACTCTTTAATCTCTGAATTTTTGATTCAGTTTAACAAATTGTAGGTCCTCCCTTCATCACACCATTTCCATTTGCTCTAAAACCTTCCTAAGGCAGCATCACCATGAAAAATTAGTTATAAAGTAGAATATATTAGCTATTTACTCATAATTTACCCTCTTACAGAAGAGAAATAACAACCCAAGTATTCTTAGAAGTTTCCTGCTCCCCAATCCCTGTCAGGGTTAACAACGGCAAAGGCAGGTTGCATCTTACAAGGGTTTGAAGAACTTAATATCTGTAAGGGGTTAGTGAGCATATGTAGAGTTAGCACCTATCTGTTTGGGGGTAAATGATACTGTTGGTTATGAAGGCTAAGAGGATTTGAGAGACTAAGCCACCCTCAGGCCACAAGGGACAATAGTAACAGCAGCACACAGCACAAAAGGACACACCACACGTGCAGTTTCCTAAGACTGTGGGAAGACATAAAACCTCACATATAATATTTTTGTGTTCACAAATGAGACATTTCAGTAAATGCACTCAGGGAATTTGATGGATGGAAATGTGGCAAATTATTACCTAAAAGGCCTTTGTGCCAGGTTGGTTTTCCTCCCCACCTCATTTGTCCCTTGATTAATCTGCAGAGTAAGATCAGGCATTGATATAGGAATCTGTAGAAAGGGACTAGCTAGTGCCCTTTAGTTTTCTCCAAGTTTTCCCAATATTTGGTGACCTTATATATGAACCTCTAACACAGAGCATGGAGTTGACTGTTATTTCAACCTTTGGAAGCATGCTCAAGTCCACCAAAGGCAGCATGAAAACTGGGATGCTAAACAAGAATTTTTCATGGCCTCTGCTCAAATTTCTCCAACTTTGGAGAACAGTTCGCTCATGCCATAATTTCCTGGAGATGCAGCTCAGTACAGAGGATTTTCTCTAAAACACATAAGGCCCCTAGGTCTAACTGTGGATGTGGGGATGGGGGTAGTTTAAAATTTGGTGTGTACAGTACGTAAGGGGGATGGGAGTACTTCAGGAAGTAAGTCTATGTACAGTGTCTGTGGGGTGGGGGTACCTCCAGAAGTATGTCTGTGTACAGTGTGGGGGAGGATGGAGGTACTTTAGGAAGTGAATGTGTACAGTGTTTGGGGGGTACATTTAGAAAATGGGTGTGTACAGTGAATGTGGGGGTACTTCAGGAAGTGGGTGTGTACAGTGTATGTGGGTACTTCAGGAAGTGGGTATGAACCAGAATGGTAGGACTTCTTGGCACTACTAAGGACCAGCCCTGAAAACAAACAAATAAAACATTGAAATACGATTTCCATGTGAGTTCCTGGAGCTAGAACCAACTCCATTCCTTTTTTTTACAAGAAATAAAAATCTCATCTTTTGTTTTGTTGAGATGGGGTCTCATTGTGTAATCTACCTGGCCAAGAACTTGCTAAGTCTCTCTCCAAATTTGCAGGAATCTGCCTGCCTTCCCTCCTGAGTATTGACATTAAAACAGTGTGTCAACACACTCAGTTCTCATCATTACTTGTATTCCAATTTTCTTGAAAGAACTTTGGTCTGAAATGAGGTGATTTCAATGGTCAATAGACTCTAGAGACCGTTACCTAGCAAAGATGGTAAGCTGTGTTAGACATTTATCATTACTCTGTTGTTCAAGAAACTTCCTTTCCAGTTGAGCATAAAGGGCACACATCCGTCACTCAATACTCATAAAGTTGAGGCAGAAAGACTGCTGAGAATCTGAGGCCATATGGCAAAATTTTCTATAAACAAACAAACAAACAAAGCCAACAAGAGTCTCTCCAGAGAAAGGAGGGAAAAAAGCAGAAATAGCTGCCAAGCTGCCAGCATCTTCATAAGAGATAGCAGTTAGGGGATTCTTCTGTAGGGATCCAGACTCTTGACATCACTGGAGGGTCTTAAAGTTTTGCATCAAGACATGAGTATTAGTACTAAATCCTTACCGAGTAAAAGGAGGTAAATAGTGAAAGATCCAGTGGTTCCTGCTACCATCCATTTGTTTCCTAGTATCTGTGTTAAAAAAAAAATTGCATGCCTTTAATTCCACTACTTGAGAGGCATGTAGATTTCTGAGTTCAGGGTCAACCTGGTCTACAGAGTAAGTTCCATAATAGTCAGGGTTACACAGAGAAGTCCTGTCTCAGAAAAATAAAACAAAAAACAAACAAACAAACAAAAATCATGTGTGGTAGTTTGAAAGAAACTGGGCCACAAAGGGAGTAGCACTATCAGAAGGTGTGACTTGTTGAACTAGGTGTGACTTTGTTGGAGGAAGTGAAGGTGGGCTTTAAGGTCTCTTATGCTCAAGATACCGCCCCGTGTCTCAGACCACTTCCTGTTTCCTGTGAGTCTAGATGTAAAAACTCTCAGCTCCTTCTCTAACACCTTGTCTTCCTACACATTGCCTTACTTCCTGCCATGATGGTAATGGACTAAACTTCTGAACTGTAAACTATCACAATTATTTGTTTTTCCTTATGCATTTCTGTGCTCATGGTGTTACCTCACAACAACTGAAACCCCGACTAAGACGTTGTGTATTTAGATTCTTGAGTTAACTAGCAAGCTTCCTTTCCTCAACTCAAGAATGAGAAATTGGGAGGCAAGGAAGAAACTAGAATTGTAGCTCAGTTGGTAGAGTACTTTCCTAGTATCTATGAAAGCAGTGAGCTTTATTTCCAGTTCCATATAAGCTGGGAATGATGGTTGTCCTAGTCAGGATTACTATTGCTATGATGAAACACCATGACTAAAGAAAAGTTGAGGAGGAAAGGTTATATTTATTTGGCTTACACTTTGACATTGTAGTCGGTCATTGAAAGAAATCAGGATAGGAACTCAAACAAGGCAGGATGCTGGAGGCAGGAGCGGATACAGAGACCATAAAGAGGTGATGCTTACTGGCTTCTTCCCCATGCTTTGCTTAGCCTGTTTTCTTATAGAACCCAGGACCACAAGTTCAGGGATGGTACTACCCACAATAGGCTGAGCCCTCATCACTAATTAAGAAAATTACCTACAGGTTTGCCTACAGACTGACATTAGGGAGGCATTTTCTCAATTGAGGTTCCCTCCACTCAGATGACTGTGGTTTCTGTCAAACTGGCATGAACTAGTTAGCACATGGTACTTGCAGTGCTTTGGAGGTAGAGGCAAGAGGTCAGCCTCAGTTTTGAATGTGAAACCAGAAATTGATAGAGAAGATTTTGCTTCAAAACAAACAGAAAAACAGATAGGGCAGTTATGTCTTCAGCCTGCTTGGAAACATATCCCAGGTTCACCCCTTATGGGCTACATGGCTGACCCTGTGTGACCCTGGGACTGCCTGCACCTCAATCGGCTCATCTATAAGGTAGGAAGAACCCTACTGCCTCCTCAGAACACTTTCAGGAGGATTCAATTGAAAGAGCCAGCTAAAGGTCTTATAGTGTCAGGCACCTTGTAGCCCTGGGTTGGTGAGTTAGCATCATTAATAGTCTGGTCACCATCCACAGACTTCATTCTGGTTCAGAAAGATGAATGAAGAGTCAAGACACTCCTGCAGTTTCCATCTATGCTAACTCAGGGACTTTTTCCTGTCGTGAATCAGTTTGCTCCCTATGTCTCCCCCCAAAATAGGAAAGAAAGAAAAGGAGTTTTAAAAGTCATTGCACAAAAGTGATTTAATAGAGTCCACAGGTAGAGAGGTCTTTGGGAGTCTTGCTCCCGTTTTTAAATATTTATAATAATAATATTTGTTAGTATTGTCTTTAAAATTCATTTCTTGGTTTCTCCAAGCAGGTTTGTGTAGTCCTTGGCTGTCCTGGAACTAGCTCTGTATACCAGGCTGGCCTCAAACTCAGGGAGATCAGCTTACCTCTGTCTTCTGAAAGCTGGGATTAAAGTCCCGTACCACTATCATCTGGCTATTATAATTATTTAAAATCATGCATATGTGCATTGGCGGGTGTCCAATGAGGCCAGAAGATGTCAGTTTCTCTGGAGCTGGAGTGACAGGCAGTTGTGGGCTGCTCACCATGGGTGATGGGTACCAAATTCAGATGTTCTGCAGAACAGTTTGGACTCTTAACCACTGAACCATATCTTCTCTCCCCCAACTAACCTTTTTTAAAATTCCACATTTTAATAAATTAAACATCCCAACAAATGTCACCCTCCCATCTGTAAATATATAACTATGTTTACAGTAGGAAATTGAATTGTGTCTAGTTGTTCCAGAAGGATCTATGCTCCTGATTCAAAGTAATAACTGTATGAGACCTCAACATCCATTGAGACTGGTTGTCATGAACACTCCCATAAGCAGCAGATAATAGACATATTCTCTACTGTCAAAGAATAAGTTGCTGTGTTGTAAATAAATCATTACATTACATCAGAGGTGCTAACAGCAGCAGTAACCTGATCATCACTAGCTAGCCTTGTCTGAACTCCATTTGTTTTCCTCATTAAGTGAGAAGAGAGTAAGAGAAGTCTTTGCAATGTGTCCTTTATACAATGAGTTTCTGGCTGTAGGGGGTAGCAGGATGCAACCGTCTCCACTTAAAGTATTAGGGAATGACTAAATTACTTTCTCCATGCACACTTATGAGGAACGATATAATTTTCTAAATCACATAAAAATACATAAACAGAATGCAACTCTCTGTACCAGCTTCCTGAGAATTTATGTTGATATGAATTCTATGGAATAATATTCAAGGGATTTTTTAAGTGTCTTTATTCTATTTGAATTATAGCCCCTTATCTGCTGACACGGCGTTTGGTTCTGAACGTCTGGAAGATCCATATTTTGATGAGCTTTGGCGTCTATGTTTGGGTCATACGACCTTAAAAAGTCACCATTTCCCAGCATGCTCACCACTGTCTCTAATAGTATTAAGCTTATATTCCAAGTCTGACTATCACATTCAAGGCTGCTTTTAAAATGTTGAGTGACCATAAAACTAGCAATGTGAATTTATTTAAATTGATTTCGTATCTTCATCACCACTCCTTAAAATGAGTCTTATTACTAGAAAGAATGTATGTGTCAAAAAAGAAGCCTCAAATACACTTCCTGTGCTCTTGACAGGGTGACAAAATATTTCTCCTATCCTTTCCTAATTGAGCTGCAGTACAAAGGAGGACATTATAATAATATTAATAATAGTTACATGGATATTTGTAGGTACTGTGTAACCCTTCAGTCCATTTTCCCAGACAATGGTGACTACAAAGAGGCTTCAAAATAGAACATTGCACAATATGAATGCCACTTTTTTCTATCTTACATTTTAAAAACATCATTGAAATCAGAAAGTTCATTTACAAAGGACTGGCAGTTGCAATCACAGCAATAATGTAGTGCTGAGAAAAAAAGGGTAATTGGTTTGGTAAAGATCGCTTCCCATTACACCATAAAGCCCCACACAATAGGAAAGGTCGCCAATTAAGCAATCATGAATACCAAGTACTGAAGCTGATGAAAATAGGGCAGTGGTTTAAATAGATTTGCAAGCAATTTACCTTTTCACAATGTTGGCAATCTGATGCAATTTGCTTGCAATTTTGTCTGCTTTCAGTAGCACTCGAAGCTGACACTACACAGACCAAATGGCAAAGAGGCCCTGCATAGAAAATGTAAAACTATCTTGGCTGCATCAGGAAACCAGAATGGTGGTTCATCAGGAAAATTACAACAATTAACATAAGTGCTGCAAAAATCAACACTTTAAATGTCACACTCACTAGTCTGTCCAAAGACTGTAAAAGTACCGTCCCCATCGCTGGACTCACAGTAAATCTGAAGCAATCACCAGCAAACCTTGGGCTGATGGCTTTACAATTGATGTGACATTCTCTGGGTGATAAAATAGCCTCTCATTTTACAAAAGTAAGTATTTTTCTTTTTTAGCCTTAACCTGAATTATGTCAACACAAAATTTACGTTTAATTTTTTTCCAACTTTTCTGACAAAGCCATTTCCTGCCATGGTGGGTGTAGTTGGTCTTGACATTTAAAAAATAACTTTATATTTCAGAGAATTAGAGCCAAGTTGATAAAAAATAATCCCTCCTCAAATATTGATTTGGGGGCTTTCAAATGTAAATCATGGCCCAGATTTCTGTGGAAAGCCATTGCAGAGGGGGAAGTACAGCGTGCCTAACCAGAGCCTACTTTATTATCTGACGGAGGACTCCAAAATCTATCCCTGAGATTCCCTGGAGAACTGGCTGGAATTACAGATGCCGCCACATGTCTACAGCAATGTATTCCCAGCTAAAAGTTAGACACCTTGAAAATAATTGATACCTTCTGCTTTGGTGCTTGTGGGAAGCTGTAAATTTGTTAGGGTTTGGGGAGAATTGGCTCACAGTGTAAACCCAATGATTTCTCAGTGAGCTGGGAGGGCCTCATGGTGAGAGAACAAGAGCAGAATGCCAGGAAATCTGCTTAATTTTCATCTTAATATTGGTTTACAGAGTTATTTCTTGGTTCTGTTTACAAAGAGATGTCTTCCTGTTCTTAGTGGATTGTTTCATCATTCAGCATAAGGGCAGGGTAACTTTTTGGATTCTTACAAGCAGTTCTGTTTTCCCTGATCTTCTGATTCTCACAATAATAAAGAAATGAAAGACTGAGGCCTGGAATGATGGGAGATCGCATGGTCACAGTAAAAATTAAACATTTTGTTATGAAAGCAAGATATTGGTAAAATGTCTACTATGGAAGATGAGCTCTTCCTATAGATCACTGTTCAATAAGATTACCTTTTCCCCTTAGGCTGCAGAGGATCATGTTTCAGAAAAGGATTCAGAATCAACTTGAGAACTCAGGTGATCTTTAACTTTGGGACTTAATGGGTCTGGCTCCTTACCCGGTGGCCTCTCCTGTCATCACTGCAGTGAGTTTTAGTCCTTAATACTTTTCTCCCTGCAACATTTACAATGTAATAATATTAACTCCAAGGAAAAGTTTTACAAAGCACCTCTTCCTCAGATTCGTTCAATGAACACCTGCAAGCAAGATCCAGGTAATATAAGTCTCTGGGGTGGTCATCCACACTACCCACTAAAAGCCACTCCCAGACAATGAGGACACTGACCAGAGAACTGGGCCCCAATATGGGCCATGTCCGATGTCTGGGAAGAAGTTCATTGCTTACCTAAAAACAAGGGGATTAGCCTCCATGGGAGCGAACTACATAGTTGTCTCAAAAATATTCCCATTTAAGCCAGGCGGTGGTGGCGCACGCCTTTAATCCCAGCACTTGGGAGGCAGAGGCAGGCGGATCTCTGTGAGTTCGAGACCAGCCTGGTCTACAAGAGCTAGTTCCAGGACAGGCTCCAAAGCTACAGAGAAACCCTGTCTCGAAAAACCAAAAAAAAAAAAAAAAAATTCCCATTTAATGGAGTGTGAAGCTTCCAGAAGGAATGAGTTCTTCCTTGGTGTTAGATGGCCTTCATGTATCTATCCTCTGGGGGAAAATGCACTTCTGTTGCTTGTTCATGGAAGACTCTGAGAGTAAGTGCCTACAGGAGAGGTATGACCTTCAGCTGCTGTCTACAGCATAACAGGAGTGGCTGTCTGGAAGGTTGGCATCAGCAGACTCAAGGTAAATTATAAACTTGGAATAACAATAAGGAATTTGTTGTATCACCAATAAAATGTTCAAAAGTTTATAATATTGCTTTGAGAGAAGCAAAGCAAACATTGAGAAGAATTAGCAATCTTTTCTCTGTCTGTCTGTCTGTCTCTCGTGTGTGTGTGTGTGTTTGTGTGTGACTCAGGATGTTTAAGGAAGTGGTATACAAGAGAGTAGGCAGAACCCTCTCATTAATTTTGGTAAATGTAATAACCTGTGTGATTTTTCCCCCAGCTGTTGATTGGTACCACTGAAAACAATTATTGCTGGTTAATTTCATTGCTGGCATAGTACATAGTAAATATTTTTGTTCTATCACTCTTTATTAACTGCAGAAAAGACCCTTTTGATTTTATTAATCAAATTTGTCAAAACCACAGCTAGCTGCTATATGACTATAAAGCACAGAGTATCTGAGTCATCAAAATGATTTCAGTGCAGTCCTAGCTCATATGACTCCAAAGATCAGAATTTAGTGGAATCCAAAACTCAGACTTGGAGTTAAACGATAAAGCTACCAAAGAGGAGATTTTGGAAACTTTATTACTTTGGGTTGATATCTATACTCACTTTAGTTATTTCTTAATATAACGTAAGAATGTGGGTAAAACATTGTATAGATTATTACAAGGCTACTCAACTGGATTCACTTTAGCCCCCCAAAATAGCTTCCCTCTGGAGGTTAACAGTTAACCAAATAAGCATTTCCATTAAACTTTTCATAAAGATTCTTAAGATTACAAATAAAGGCATTATACTATTATTTGTTGACTAAAAATTATTTTATTATTTTCTGTGTATGGGTGTTTTGTTTACACGTATGTTTGTGCACCACATGTGTGCCTGGTGCCCTTGGAGGCCAGAAGAAGGTGATGGATCCCTTGGATCTACAGATAGTGTGAGCTGCCATGTAGGTGCTAGGACTTGAACTCAGGACCCTTGGAAGAGCAGCCAGTGCTCTTAACCACTGAGCCACCCCTCCAGGTCTAAAAGCATCATTTTTTAGTGAACATTTAAATATAACAATAACGTTAAGTGGGAGCTGTGATATCATGTGAGTTAAGTAACATTGGAGGATTTTTTTTTTTTAACCAGGCTCTTCATCTCTGTGGAGCTGTGGGGAAGTCACATCATCTCTGTGTTTCAATTTTGTCTTTTTAAAAATGAGGACAGAAATATCGCAGAAACTTATGTGAACTGTAAGAGCTGTGAATTAGAAATGGCACATATCAGATGTTTAACTAAAGAGCTTGGGCTGTAGTCATGCTGCTGTTTCAGCTATGAATGATGGTGGTTGGGAAGTCTAGCCTGGGAAACATCTAAACAGCTCTGTGCCTAAGGTTTGTTTGCTTGTTTTCAAATACTAATAGTGTATCCAGAGCGAAAAATGGAAAATGGTACTAGATTTGCATGAGACATTTGAAATGTACTGTAAAATTGAGGAAGCGTTTAATATCAGAATCAAAAAGTGTATGTGTGTGGAGGAGTCTCCTAGAGGGTATTCGTCACATTGCAGCTTTTTAAAAATGTGATTGAGACCCTTTGCCACCAGTTATCCACTATGTCCTGACAGCATTCCCATAAATCTGTTCTTCTTAAAAATTCTGTCTATGGTCATCCTAATTCATGTAAACAGAGTCTGGTGTTCACACAATGACAAAAATCAACTATCAATGTAATCTTAGGATGTGCCCCATTGTCAAGCAACGCATGACTGTGCTACAAAATAATTTTGAAACTGGAACAATTTGAATTCCAAAGGCTTGGCATGTGCTTCGCAAATGGGCCTTAGGGTTCCTCTCAAATCTGTAGAATTAAGCAGATTTGTGTTCTTGCGGTGTTTCCTGTATTGACAGTTCCATAGTCTAGGAACTAATGCAGAAGGCTAGAGAGAAGACCTGGGAGAGCAGGTGGGGAAGGAGCAAGAGCACAGAGCTCATGGTCCAGGCTGGTTAAGTATCACTGAGTCTCCAAGAAGCTGCACACAAACTGAGGCCCAAGGGACAACAGTGTCTGTCCAGGATCACAGATCTGGAGACATCACTGAGAGGAGGAAGGACATGTGTCTGTGAATAGTGAACATTTATATTCGCATCCCTTATCACAAGGTACCTGAACTCTAAATCAGCCTCTAGTGGTCCCCAACTAACCTATAGTGACATCTCTGTGCAATGAGAGATAACTATAGTTTCTTGTGACTTATTAAAGTTTAGTCAAAGGGGATGCATTTCCATTCAAGTCTATGAATCCTCAAAATCTGTTCTATATAACATCCACACACCGAACCATATATGGAGTGTCCAATACAAACAATACTTGGTGGAATGTGTATAAAATCCATAACCCCCATCTCTAGGTACCCTACAGTCTAGTCTAGATCATGGCACGGTATTGCAAGCAAATACACAAATGAAAGTATGGAAAACATAGGTCCCCTAAAGAAAATGAAGGTATCAAGGTTGGTGGTGATGCCTCTGAGTCTAGAGTTCAATAAACATTGCCTTTCCTTCAAGCAAGGTTGATAATGACAACACAGAGCTGATGTTCGAGGCCGTACTTAAATGTTTCCTTATTTCTGCTTTGGATGTGTGGGGTAAATGTTTCTCTGTGAAAGATCAAAAGAAGAAATGAAAGAAGGGAGAGAGGGCCAGCAATCTCAAGTGCAGTTGTTACTGGAGACTATTCTGAGCTTCACGGGCGACCCTGTCTAGTTTTATACTCCCTGATGCTGTGAAATCCCTCAGGTATAACAACATCTAGCTTTTCATACAGTATCCTCTCCATTCCCTGATCTCAGCATGTGCTGTAATGCTCCCTCAGATATGCTTACGACACAATAATCCTATACTTGAGTTATCTTGAAGGAACAAGTCCAAGTCAGAATGGTTGATTTTCATCCCTCTGAGACCCAATCACACTCTAAGGAGACACAATGATGTCATCTTCATGACCTTAGTCTTCCAGGCTGAACCCTAACACAGTCCCACATCATTCTTAGGAGCAAATGGGGATGTCTCCTGCGAGGGATGCTTCAAACTCTGCTTTCCAGTTCACTGGAAGGGTAGCCAGTTCAGACAGGAAGTTACAGTCTGTACATTAGTGAAAGTTTGAATTTGCATTAGAAATCTCCGTGTACACTAGGCTAAGTAAACCCGATACCATCACATCTTGCATTGTGTGGCAGGTACAGTCACTTTTTCTGCTGGGCGAGTTCCCTCTGCAGAGCGCTCAGTCCTTTCTCTGCTGTCATCCTTACCCTGCACCATCATGTCTGCAGTCCCCTGCAGGGGCTCTCTTTGAAGCTGGGGTCTACTGCTCTTTAAAGCAAGCACCAAAAAGATCAAGTCTTCAGAAGCTTTGGTTATAGGGACTTGAGGTTTCAAAGAGTCTTTCAAGGAGCTCTTGGGCCCAGGATTATGAGATCTTGTAGAGCAAGCTTGTCTGACAGCCTCCTTGCCATGAAGCCACTTTATCTCCTGGCTTCCAAGTTTGATGGGAATAAATATATCGCACAGATGGGCCTATAACTGACCATAGCCTGCTCCATTGTATGTCCAACCATCTCTAATTACAGCAACACATGAAAGGAAGAGATTTGAGAGGGCAGGTGACGGGAGAGGAGAGGAACCTGTTTGACTTAAACAGCACAGGATCCCTCACCATCAGGCCTGATGTACATCAGCCTGACAGCTAATTAGGGTAGACATGAATTTTTCCAATGTAACAGATGTTCGCTAATCAGGCCAGATTTGGAGCCCTTGCGCCAGCAACATTTCATGCACAATTTAACTATCTAAAAGGAATAAACTACTTAATGCATTGTGCTGAAGGCACAGCTGTTTCACAATCAGAAAATTTGCTGTCAAAGATGTTCTCTTTAAAACTGACATGTTTTTATATAACTCTGATGGGGTGTTTATAATGTATTAATAGTTGTCAGCGAGAGCTGCTGTCATCATCAAGGAGTAAAATATTGCTGAAGGTATATTAAAATGAACAGACTCCTTTCTCTTCTCCCAAAATCCATTCAGCTAATTTCACTAGGGTGAGCGTGGTCTGCTGAGCTCCAGGGTGTATCTGAAACAAAGGACACAACGAGTGCTTTCAGTGTGCTCCCAAATTAAGACAAAACCCACACTCATGCCTGGCTTTTGGCTTAATGGCTTAAAATAATCATAATTCCACATTTAGTAGTAAAGGTGGAATTTAAAAAAAAATCATTCTGCTTTTGTGGTAACTCCCTGGAGAGGCAGCATTTCCAACACCAAAAAATGTTCTATTGAGGGGAATGAGGGTTTGCCCCTCCCAGCCACACACCGTCATGGGATGAAATGCTTTCTTCCCGTCTTCCTCCACTTTCCCTTGTTATTTGTTTACCAATTGGCCCTCTATTATTACAAATGACTGATAAATATAAACTTGGAAATCTTTGTATTGTCTTTTTTAAGGCAGTTTAGTCTTGCTTTTGTTACTTATATATATATTTTAAATAGGGAGACAAAACAGTAATTAAGAGCTTATCAAAAAGTTTGCATCTATTTGAAGTTTGAGTGTGGAAGTCTTCACGTTGTGTCTGGAGGAAACATTCTATACTGCGTGCCCGTGACTTCCGGCTGTGCAACACAAACAGGTTGTAGGGCTGTAGTGGTCTGCCCTGCCTGTATAATTTAGAAATTTGCTTATTTGAGCAACGCACTTTCTCAGTTTTCTCCACTATCCTATGTGGCATAATTGTACACGTTATTGCCAACCAGTGATGTTAAACGTGTCATGAATTATGCTTTATTTGACAAGAGAACCTCAATTGATGGTTTGTGTAGTTTCTATGGAGACTGGGTTACTACGACCCTCTTTTTCATGCACAGGCCCACTTGCACTTGTGACTTCTGAGGGCAGCTGTGGTGAACTGATTGGATCAGTAGCTCAGTTCTGACAAATTCAAAGTGAGGTCTTCAATTCTAGTCTCAATTAAAGAACTCTCCTTGGGGTTGGCGAAGGAGTCCAGGATTCTTTGCTGTGACTAAAGAGCACCCGGTTCCATTTTTCTGGTAGGATGAGCTTTTCACTAAAGATTGACTGCAGATCAATTGCATAGTGTCACATTTCTAGAAGATGATGCCCTTGCCACACCCAGAAATAGAGTTTCCTATCTGTGTCCCCAAGCAGATTGGTCCTGAGAGTTGTTCAAAACGCGCTACAAAGACTGGAGAGAGAACGTGCTGATGTACCACCCTCTCTGGACATGGCCGATGTAAATACACTTCTTACCGTCTTCCTGATGAATGTCTTAAAGACAGACATTTGAGTAGTCAGGACAGTTTCTTAGTCACCAGTAGTTTGTGTTTTACATGGGGCATGTTGTGAGCTGTCTCAGTTACTGCTGCTGTGATGAAACACCGTGAACAAAACAACTTGGGGCGGAAAGGGCGTCTCTCATGCTTCCATATGACAGCTCGCCATCAGCAGTGAGGACGGGAACTCAAGGAGGATGGGAACCTGGAGGCAGGAGCAGATGCAGAGGCCATGAAGGAATGCTGGCTTGCTCTCCATGACTTGCTCAGTTTGCTTTGTTATAGACCCCAGGACTACCAACCCAGCTGTGACATCACCCACAATGAATGGTGACATCAATCACTAATTAAGAAAAAAATGCCTCCACAGGCCTGCCTACAGCCCAGTCTTATGGAGGCATTTTCTCTTTTAAAGCTTCCTCCTTTCTGATGACTAACTTGTGTCAAGTTGACATAAAACTAGTCATCACAAGAGCTAAAACAGCAGAAAAGGCTTTAGAAAATTCATATGGGCTGCACGATCATCTGTGTCCTCTTGGATGATTCAGCTTGAAATGGGCATATTTTATAGGGTAATTTGAAATTTTTAAAGATTTTCTGTAGATTTAGATTTCACTTAAGGTAAAATCAGTGTCATTTCCTATGGTCTAGGAAGCGCTCCTCACCTGTCCTTCCATCTCCCCATGGGCTTCCTTGGCTTCTCTGGCTCCTGTGCCCTCACCTACTTTACTCTGCTCCCTGTCGCAGGAGCATATGGCCTTTATGCTTAGTGTTTTTGCTTTCCTTTTCTAGACCTAGGATATTCTCCTCCCTTCTCAATCTGTCTGACTTCTCCTCACTTGGGTCAGCTTACCTGGAACTTACTCACTGAAGGCTTTCTGGAATCCTCGATCACTGCTGCCACACCCCCAGCCTCCGTCATATTGCCTGCTTACTTTCTTGTCTTTGTAGAACTCATGCAGATAAAGAAGTTCATTTGCTTATTTGCTCACATTTTGTTCTCCATTTCTGGACAACCACTCCAATCCCTCTAGAGCCAAGAATCTGGATATAGTAACCGCTAGCCATATGTGGCTTTTAAATCTATATTAGCTAAAACTTAAATGAGATAGAATTGTAAGCATCATTGATAAGTTTCTCTCATTAGCTCAGGTATGGAACATTTTCATATATAGAAAGTTATGACCTAATAGAGACCAAAAGGAAATCTTGACATCTTCTAGACTTCTAGAGTTTAGACTAGTAAGTTGCCTATCACAGGTCCATTTGTTCAGTGGATGGACAGATTGGTAGACAGAATAATTTTTAGAAGTAATTACTGAAAATCATGATAGTTCAACTAATGCAATACTATAGTTTCTATTTAACCTTATACAATATGCTGAATAATTTCAGTAGGATAAGAACTAAATTGCATATCATTATAATATATCTAATATAATTGCATTTTTCAGAGATTTGTTTTCATATCAACTTCAACAGAACCATAAAAGTATAAGGATTTCTCCAGGGTTAGTGATATCAGAAAGGACAGGCACTGAGATCACAGAATAGTTCAAATCCATACTGATCCCCACTCTCTCCTGCATGCTTTTTATCTCAACCTCCAAATTCCCATTTTTTTCACGTGCTGGATGGAAGAAGACAACAGACATCTCAGGATTTTTCTAAGGATCAGGTTTGTGGTAGGTCTGTACTCAATGATAGCTCCCATTATATACAACTGGTAAGTTAATGGCGTAATAACACCACAGACACAAGATCCCAGGATGCCATGTGCAGCTTATATTTGCATACACTTTAGCCATGTCTTTTGGAATACTTTTTTTTTCTTTTTGGTTTTTCGAGACAGGGTTTCTCTGTAGCTTTTGGAGCCTGTCCTAGAACTAGCTCTTGTAGACCAGGCTGGCCTCAAACTCACAAAGATCGGAATACTTTAAACCCTCTCAGGCTTACTGGCTATATCCAACACACTGCAAATGCTGTGTAAGGAAATGTGCTGTCTGTTTAGGAGGAAAAAGTCTCTGTTGTTCAGCACTGACTTTTCCTCTTCATTTGGTCGACATCATAGGCGCAAAGCCATGGAGGACAGACTGGACTCTAAGGGATATTATTTGAGTTTTCTGCGAGACACCTGCACAAGAGTATAGAACAGGCTAAAGTTCCTGAAGGGAAAGACTTAACCTCTGTTGTTACAAGAGTCCACTTGTTTTTTGCCAGCTGCTCAGCCCCCAAAAAATCACACAGAACTTATGTTATTTAAAACACTACTTGGTCCATTAGCTCTAGCTTTTTATTGGTTAACTCTTACATCTTAATTTAACCCATTTCTAGTAATCTGTGTATTGCCACATGGCTGTGACTTACTGGGTAAAGTTCTGGTGTCTGTCTCCACCTTCCTTCCCCCAGCATTCAGTACAGTTTTCCCCACCTAGCTCTACTCTTTTGCACTATCAGAGGCCAATACAGTTTTTTATTAACCAGTGGTATTCACAGCATACAGAGGGGAATCCCACATTACCTCCCCTTTTCTGTTTAAGTAAAAGTGAGGTTTTAACTTTTACATAGTAAAATTACATATAACAAGACAAGTATGAAATGAGAATTATAGTTATAATATTTATATTTACTTTATTCTTTATCATAACTAAGGAAAGCTAGAACTATATGTATGTGTATATATATATATATACATATATATAGTTATAAGCAAGAAGTACATTGTAAGCCACTTCCAAAACTATATTAATGGAGATATCTTGCTGCCTAGACAGCCAGGCTCTTCTGTACCATTGGGGTATCAATCTTCAGCCCACAGGCCCATGGTGTCCAGCGGACTTTTCCATGAAACAGGAAATTTCAAAGACAGTCTGCCTATATTGGCAGTTTGTCAATCACTTTTTTCTATGTCCTGCAGAATGTGTGGTAGACTCTTTCATGAAGCAGGAACTGCAAAGGACCATCTCACCTTTAGTCAAGTTCAGCAGTCATTTTTCTATTGGTCCTGCATGTCCAGTTCACACAACACACCATCAAGCAGTCCAGGCAAGAGCAGTTTCTTGCCCAAATGGCTAACAGACTCCATAAGGAGCCTCTTTGATGCCCATCTTCCTCTTGAAGTAGTTGGTGCTGCCAGGAGCAGATGTTTCTCATTTTCCTGAAAAGTCCTAAGTTCTTAAACATTTTAAGTGCCATTTTCTATAGTCTTTGAAAGACTGAAGAATGCCTATCCATCTGAAATATATCTCTGTACATCTAGAACATCTAACTAACATGACTACAAGCTTGAATATTATAGATGATTATTAAACTTTATTTCTTAGTTATATTACATTTTTTAAACGAACTACACAATCACAATACCTTAATCAAGAGCAGAAATATACATATAAATTGACCTAAAATTATATCAATAGAACAATATTTATACCAATGCAAATCTCTATAGCATATCCCCCTTTAAATATAAAGAAACATTTATAAACAATATTTGGGAATTCAGACATAGTTCTCTCCAAACTGCTTCCTGCTTTTTGTTGGGTAAAGTAATTTTTGGTGGTGCTGACATGACCTTTCAGGGGGTCTTGGTTCATCAAGCCACATTAGTCTGGAAGGATTACACAGGTTCTCATCCTCTGTGGAAACAAAAGACGAACCTCTTTTCCAAAGCAACATATTCTTAGACCCAAATTTTGAAGACAAAAATACCTTTAAAGTATATATGTCGGTTACTTAGCTCCTTCACAGTAAAAAATGCAATGAAACACAATAACATATATAATCCAGATGTTCTATGTATATTCCATCTTTACATGATTTATTTGTTTTTACTCTATTACTTTTTAATATTTATTTTATTATCTTTACTCCTTTAATCTATGATTGTCTGTACTATGTCTCTTTAAAGACTTTGTTTTGTTTTTTTTTAAACCATTTATTTCTTTTTATAACTCTCTATACTCTTTTTCTTCTCTCTCCTAAGCCTATGCACTTTTTTTGTTTTATTTTTTGTTTTTTGAGACAGGGTTTCTTTGTGTAGCTTTGGTGCCCGTCCTGGAAGTTACTCTGTAGACCAGGCTGGCCTCAAACTCACAGAGATCTGTCTGCCTCTGCCTCCCGAGTGCTGGGATTAAAGGTGTGCACCACCACTGCCTGGCCTACATACATTCTTTAAACATACTGTGTTTCATTTAGAGGTCTTTTATGTCTGAATCTGTCCTTATTGAATATCTGTAATCTTTTTCTGACCAGGACTGCTTCTTAAAATGGTAAGTACTTCTTAAAAAGCTCAGTGACAACCTGACAGGCACTAAGGTTGCTTTGCCTTTTGGCTCTGCCCAGTTGAGCATGGCAGAGGCATGTTCACTGCCTCTACAAGCCCCAGTTCCAAGTATGCAGTGGGTCTATGTCGAGCCATTTAGTAGTTATAGCCCTCTGCTCTCAAACCCCATTTAAATGCTCGCCCTCCTGAAAGAGCCAGAATTCATGCTGGCAGTATGGCCTAGGAAGGTGCCTTTTCAAAACCATGAAACTTCTTCTTCTTCTTCTTCTTCTTCTTCTTCTTCTTCTTCTTCTTCTTCTTCTTCTTCTTCTTCTTCTTCTTCTTCTTCTTCTTTTTTTTTTGCTACTGCTTAATCAGGAAAACCTTTCTTAAAGGAGCCGCAGCATGCCACCAGCAAGCAAAGCCCATCTGAAAACAACATGTGGCTCAGCTTTGTTTTATTTGTGTGTGTCTAGAGTTCCTTTCCAAGCTTTTTTCAATTTTATGTGGATATAGTTGATTACGTCAGCGTGCTAATTTGTAGTAGGAGTTTGCTTGTTTGTTCCCAGCTGCTCAGCCCCAAAATAACCACACAGAAATCATATTATTTAAAACACTCCTTGGCCCAGTTTGATATGATGATACATTTTTAAAAACTATTCCTTATGGTTTATTTAACTTTATTTTATGTGCATTGGTGTGAAGGTGTCAGATCCCTGGAACTGGATTTTTCAGACAGTTGTGAGGTGCCATGTGGGTGCTGGGAACTGAACCCGGGTCCTCTGGAAGGGCAGTCAGTGCTCCTAACCACTGAGCCATCTTTCCAGCCCCGATACTTTTTTTTTAATGCTTTGACATCATAAAAAAAAAAGCCTTGGAAAGAGAGAGCCTCAGAGCCTCAAGCTGACTGCTTCTGACATGCACTTCTCAGAACAAGCTTTGCAAGCCTGCTTTTCACTCCAATGACATTTTTCATTTGCTTCACGTGTGTCTGCAACTTACAGTTACCACTTTATTGTCTCTCTCTCTTCTCCACTAGCTCACATGATTATACATATTAAAATAAGCAACACTGATCTAAATGGAACATAGCATTGCCCAGAGACACTGAATAAAACTGAAGTAGTCAGTAAACAAAATGAAAGGCTAGGCTGGAGATATCAGCTAGTTTCTGGGACCCTAGCTCATTATCCCCCAAAGCTCCACCTCTCAGCTTCCGTGGTTACAAAATAAGATCTCGCATTCCAACTCTAGGGCTTCAAGTTCTACTTCTATGGGGGATTTTTGGGATGTTGCTAGGTCAAGACCCTTGGTTAAATCAGGTGGAGCAGCTTTTGTCACTTGCATGGTCCTTGAAAGAATGTGGTTTTGCAGGTGTGCAAAGTTTATCTGTAAGAGGTATGGTTGTTAGATCAAAGGAGGTAGGCATTTATTTCTTTCAATGATAACAGTCTCCCAGACTTTCATACATGCATTCATTTGTGCCATTAACAATATCCCACAGGCTCATGAAGAAAATATTTTTGCTTTTCTGTATTTTGGGAAAATCTGAGATTTTGATGTTATCCTTTTGAACTGAGATATTTTGTTAGAATTTTACGTTTCACTTACATTAAGTAAGATTCTGTTTTAAATCTAGTATATACTCATTTTCTAGTTACTTTTTTCAAATTATCATTATTACTTTCAATTTTTAGTTATTTTTAGAGTGTTTTGACTTGTTGGGACAATTAACCATTTGGGTGACATGCAATCATTTTTCTACTTTATTGCTTTTGTCTGGACTTGCTTATCAGTTGTGTTTCTATTTTTAAGTTTAAAACACTATCTTTTCTATAAGTTTACTTAAATTTTCTATTGTAGTCTTTGAATTACATTCTTTTAAAAATTGTATTTTTATTATTTTTTTAATCTTTGTTTATGTGTGTAAGTATGTGTGGGTGCTCATGCAGGCTAACAGTGTCACATTCCTTTGGAACTGAGTTACAGGAAGTTGCAAGCTGCCTGACGTGGGTGCTGGAAATTGAACTCAGATTCTCCAGAAAAGCAGCCATCTCTCCAGCACTGAATTTTATTAAAGGTCTTTTACACACCACAGTTTAAAATATGGCTTTGTTTTTTTTTAAATCTTTTAATGTATAGTGTGAAGAAATAATCCTTTTAAAGATGGGTGTTACGACTGCTTTGGCACCCACACCCTAGCCCTCTTCACCTGCACACTGACTTGATCACTTCTTGAACTACGAGCATCTAGAAAGACTTTCACTGTAGGTGGAGACTAGTCTTTCATTCCCGGCTGCCCAGATCAAAACAGTCACACAAAAACTATACTGATTACAACACTGTTTGGCCAATGGCTCAAGCATATTCTTAGCTAACTCTTATATCTTAAATTAACCCCTTTCTATTAATCTATGTATCACCATGAGGTTGTGGCCTACCGGTAAGGTTCCAGCATCTTTCTCCTTTGGCAGCTACATGGCATATGGACTCTGCCTTCCTTCTGCCAGCATTCAGTTTAGTTTTCTCAGTCATAGGTCAAAGCAGCTTCTTTATTAATCAGTGGTAATAAAACACGGGCATAGCAAATGGAGGGGAACCCCACATCATTTCACTTTTATCAGTTGGTATAAACATTAGGAATTTAACCAGTTAGGACTTTTTGCCCTTTCTCTAGCTACCTGTGCTCTACTTTTCTTCCACATCCAATTATCCAAACCGCAGAACGTTCCAGGCACCTTACAATGGTCTAAATACTCTGCCCTGCCCTGCTGTGATTTGCAAATCTTGATTTATCTGCAAGGCCCACAGAAACCATAGCACTTCCAAAGACAGAACACAGGATGGCATTACCTAACTGAAAGTGGTGTGAGGGAGAGATCCGTGAATAGGGAGATAGTGCATGTATGGGGAAGGATTCTCTGTGTGGAAAAATGATACATGTGTAGGGGAATGATACTGCAGGGGGAGAGATGGTACATGTGTAGGGAGATGATACATCTATGGGAAACTAGACACATGTGGGGAGATAATGCTATACATATGGAGAGAGGATACATATGTAGGGAGATGATACATGTGTAGGAGACAATACAACACATGAGGGAAATGATGTTACTCATATATGTAAAGACAGTGATGAGAATGCCTTTTAAGCTATTGAAAAATGTTTATCATGTATTAATTTAAAAGATATCTATAGGGGCCTGGAGAGGTGGCTCTATAGTTAACAGTGTTGTTGCTTTTTCAGAGGACCCAAGTTCAGTTTTCAGCATCTACTTGGCAGCTCACAACCTTCTGTAACTCAAGTTGATGCCCTCTTCTTACTTTTGTGGGTACCAGGAACACACACTACACAGACATATATGTAGGCAACACACTCATATACATAAAATAGGATAAATAAATAAAAATAACATACAGAATATTTTTTCTTTAAGATTGTATACTTTTATTGAGTAAATCTTCTCAGTTGTAATACTTTTTAAAGAACAATTTTATGCCGAAGGAACAGCAATAGAACAATTATCCTTATTGGCCAATGAAGTTAACAATGTAACAATGTAATAAATAAAAGACCATTAGGAATTTTTTCAAATTAATGATATATCATCTCTACTGTGCAAAATCCCTTACCACTACTCCATCCTCTGCAACAATTTAACTTCAATAACATGTGAAAGCTTTGCTCATAGTTCTGTTCCCTCCTCCTCAGGAAGTTATCATAAATTGCATGTTTAATCATTGTTTGCCCAAGCACAAACTAGTAATTCTCTTAAATGTATTAGTCTCTTAAATTGTTAAAGAAATGGAGCTATACTAACAAAAATTGCTTTTGAATTAATATGTGTTAAAAATGCATTTAATGATGCAGAAAACAGGAGTTGAGACTGCAAACCACTGTGACTGCTCTACTGCCTCTCGTCACTGCCCAACATTTACTTTGCTTAGATCTTAGCATCTTCCTATGAGTCCGGCTTCACCCTTCTCTAATCACAGCAGTCTGTCTGCTTCCCAGGCCACTTTCAAGTGCTTGCATCTCCACAACAACCACGCAAAGAGGCACTATCCCAATTCTCAGTTCATACACAAGGAAATGGAGGCATCGGCTCTCTCTGTGACTCCTTAGGTCCAGGAGAAAGCACACAACCTATTTTCTCCTGCGTGTCCCAGAGTCAGACTCCTATTCTTTGTCATTATTTCATCTGGTTTGTAGGGATTTGTCACATCTCTGCTGAAAAGCTCAGTGACTTCTCATCCCTTGCAGGACAATGTTTAGATTCCTTACTATTTTTGCCAGATAACTGACTTGGACAGCAATCACTCCCACCCAAGCTCCACACCCATTGCTTTACCACCGAACTTCCCAATCTTTGAAGGTGCTAACTCAAGCCCATGCTAACCTTCTCCCTTAATGCCGTCATTAATGCCCATCTCCTTTACCCAGCTTGTCCTCCCTCCTTTAGGCCTCACTGTGAAAGGCTGCTGGTGAGCCGAGGGCGCTGGCCACTATGCTTCTACCCCTCAAGACTGTCCAGGGTGAGTTGTCCAATCCTGTGCCATGGCTCCTAATCTCCATTCTGAGCTCTTCTTGAAATCCAGTCATGTAAATCTAATCACTCATGTCTCTGAGCCATCATTAGCCCACAACTTGCCCAAGACCCAAATTTATGAATAACCCTGCTGCAGGTCTTAGTTGCAGTATCTCTGAAATATTCCATACCCACCACCTTCTCTCAGTCTGTCAGAAGAGTTCTGCTCTCTCAGTGCCTCCATAACCCACTGGTCTTACTTACAAGATGACAGCTCCATGCTGCTTCTAACTACAGTAATACTGTCATCGAGACATGGCCTGTACCATGTGATGCACGAAGTCAATTGGATGTCTAGCCATTGCAGTCACATTCCAGCCAGAGAGGGTGTCATGAGGCATGTTTTATTTTATTGGCCAAGCCCTTTAACACACAGCCACATCACCCAGAGAAGCAGTCTAATAATTCTTTGTCACTATTAAATAGTATTTTATGTATAGGCATACCATAGACTGCTTAACCATCCATCGAAGGTGTTTAAGTTGCTTATTGTTAGTAACTACAAATAAAAGTGTGGCACATTCTGGTTTGGGTTTAGCGTTAAGGTAACATTGTCATTTCTCGAGGGGAAATGTACAGCAGGACCACTGCTAGATATAATAAATGTTTGTTAATATTGTAGGAAGCTGCTATGATCTATTGTTTTACAAATACCAATGAATTGTCAGATGGGGTTCCTCTTAGCTGCTCAGGCCTTTCATTAACCCTTGTTTTTTATCTGAGGTCTTCTCACATCTGCACAGTGATGTTTCCTTGTGGCTGTAGTTTGCCTCTCCGCTTGTGATGGCACCAAGCGTTCAGTTTCAGTGTCGCCCCTGCTTGTTTCCATTTCTGTGACATGCTACTTCTTGTCTCTGGACTATGCCTTAGCCCTCTCCTTCCTTCCTTCCTTCTTTCTTTCCTTTTTGTTTTTTTACTCTTGTTTTAACAATATTTTAGATTTTAGATATATGCCTATTGTCAAATGTACTTTGCTCAGTCTGCAGCTTTTTACTTGTTTCAAAGGGTTTAGTCCAGCTAATATTTGTTCCTGTGATGCTTGGGTTCTTAATAGCAAGTCTGAAAACTCTTGACCTAGCTCTTGTTTCCAGTGGTTGCATGTGTGTATATGTGTGGCATTTGTGTTTTATGCATCTATCTGGAAATGTGAGTGTCTTGGTGTATTCACCCATCTGTGTGTGTATATGGGCTAGAGGTCACATTGGGATCTGACTCTGTTACTCTCACCCTATTTTCACTGAGCCTCGAGCTCACTGATTGCCAAGGACCCCCAGGATGGTCTTGTCTGCCTCCCAGCACTGGTACTAAAGGCTTAAGCTGCCACATTCCATGTGCTGAGAACCCAAACTCAGGTCCTCATTCTTGAACAGCAAGCACTTTGCTCCCCATACCATGTCCCCGATCCTCACTTTTCTTTCCAGGTGCTGGGCCTTACATACATGAAGCAAGAAACTCTGCCAGTGGCCTTCACCTCATCCTTGTTCCACAGGTTTTTCCGATCTGATCTGACTTAGTTTTTGTTTAAATTATTAGAATTAGATTGAGATTATTTTGCATATAAATGCACAAATATAGTAAATAGTTTTAAAGCCATCATTAAACAGCAGTTTTCCACACACAGGAGACAGAAGAGCTCGCTAAATCAAGCTAGGTCAAGCCACTTTCCTTCTTCCTTCTTTCCCTCCCCTCTCCTTCCCTTCCCCCTTCCTCCTGTTTTTCCTCCCTCCCTTTATTTTTTCCATTCTTATCTCTCCATTTACTTTTTGTGTTGGGGACTAAGCCCAGGGCCTCTTGCATATGGGGTAAGCATTCTACCACTGAGTTTCGTTCTTTACCTTCTGGTTTTTTTTTTT
>JAQHUG010000168.1:1385769-1424840 GCA_028555095.1 Dicrostonyx torquatus | reverse complement strand
TGGAAGTCGGAAGCAAACAAAACCTTCAGACAAAAGTTGGAAGCACGGGTGTGGGGATGAGGGTGGGGGTTGGGATGGGGGGAAGGGGTAGGTGAAAGAGAGGGGGGTAGAAGGGAGAAAGGAAGAACAGCGGAGAGCCTGGGTTTGGGGAGGATGGAGATGCAGGAAGGATGGCTATTGGGGAAGAAAAGACCTTTCTTACACATTTTGCTAATGGGTCGGGGAATGATGTGGCTCAAAATAAAGTCAAGTTTTCATTAATACAACAGTATGAGCTTTAATGAGCACTGGCCTCATTGATCTCAAAAGTGTATGGGTAGGAGTAGAGGAGCTGAGATTTGTGGAAGAAGGGTTTTCTTATTTCCAGGAGATGTTAGATAGGGTTTCCTAGCATGGAACATACATATTTGATTTCTTTTTTGATTGTTTGTTTGTTTTTTTGTTTTTCGAGACAGGGTTTCTCTGTGGCTTTGGAGCCTGTGCTGGAACTAGCTCTTGTAGACCAGGCTGGTCTCGAACTCACAAAGACCCGCCTGCCTCTGCCTCCCGAGTGCTGGGATTAAAGGCATGTGCCACCACTGCCCGGCCATATTTGATTTCTTAAACAGTTGGACTCATTGAGCTAAGAGGAAGCTGAGTGGTCCAGTGACATTCTCCATCAAGTCAACACTAGAGTCAGTAGGGAAGAGTGACTCAGTTGATATTTAGCCTGCGGACAAATTTATGGGATATTTTCTTGATTGATGATTGACACAGAAAGGCCCAGCTTGTTGCAGGTGGTGCCACCTGGGCGGGGAAGGGGGGGACTGGGTTGTATACGAAAGCAAATTGAGCAACCCAGTGCACAAAGTTCCTCCAACGACTCTGACTTAGTTCCTGACTCCAGGTTTATACCTCACCTTGAGTTCTTGCCCTAGATTTCCTTGATGTAAGGAGGAAGGAAGGCCAAACAAACCTTTCTTCCCTAAGTTGATTTTGGTCGAAATGTTCTAGTACAGCAACAGAGAAACAAACTGAGACAGGAAGTCTGCAAAACTGGTGGTGATAGCTCCTGAGTCAACTCTCCAGATTTTACACATTCAGTGGCGTGTATTGAACACACACACACACACACACACACACACACACACACACACACATGCACACTAAAATGTAAAATAATAACACAACAAAAAATAGGTATAATGGCACAGGCTATCACCCCAGCTCTCCAGAGCTGATCCTGACTTCAAGGCCAGGCTGGGCAACAATCCCTATCTCAATAAATAAATTGAAAGATAGATAAAGAAATAGATAAATATTTTAAAATAATTGCTTTGATGAATATACACAAACTGAAATGGAAACATAACGTCTAAAGGGAAGGGTTGTCATTTTCTCCTAATGGTGAAGAATCGCTCCTTGTGTGAGGTTTCACTCTGGAGAATGGCCAAGAGTAAGTACCGGAAGCTCAAAAGCAAGTCTTTGTCACAATCCAATCGTTGTTTGTTCACCCAAGAAAAAGGGAGGTGTTCCTTTACCTTCCACAAGGAAACAAGTGAGCATTGATTATGTCACAGCTGTCCCTGCTCCGAGGCTGTGAGACAGAGGAAGAGATCATTTGTTCAGTTCATTGCTCTTAAGAATACAGCCTCATGCTGAGCGCTGCTGGCACTCAGGAGGCAGAGGAAGGTGGAGCTCTCTAAGTTCAAGGCTAGCCTGGTCTTAAAGCAAGTTTTAGAACAGCCGGAGATACACAGAGAAACCCTGTATTGAGGAACCAAAAAAAAAAAAATCCTGTATTTATTTACTCAGAGACTTTTTTTTTACCTTGATTTCTCACTCGAAGTTACTTTTTAAATCTGAGAAAAAGCAATCGTTTTTTTCCACAGTTTCGCTGTATGATAGGAAATTTCCTTCAAACACACTTTCTCATCTTTCTAAATGAAGAGTCTTTCTGTGGAACTTTCCGAAGAATAAAATTTTCCTTCATGATTTGGAGCGGTTAAGAGCAGACCAAACTACCAGCACTCTGAGATTCACAGCAAATCAGCAGCACACTTCCCCTTGTAACCAAACTGCACCTGTGGGGTGGCTGCAGCAGAGTGGGAGGGACACACAGCTGCACCCACAGAGTGAGTGCTGGCTTTCCATCCCACAGTGCATCTCCTGAGGAAATTGGGAGCATGGGGACCTTGGGAGGGGGTTGAATGGGAGGAGAGAGGTAGGGAGGGGAGCAGAGAAAAATGTAGAGCTCAAAAAAATAATAATAATAAAGAAAAGGAAAAGAAAAGAAATCCCACAGTGCAGACTTTGCAATGATTGTGGACCAACTGGGACTCCAAGTTTCTCCGAGAAACAGCGCGACTAGAAAATCTCTGTGTCCTCCTCACTGCCGAACGGCACCTGCGCCTCTCCTCTAAGGTGCAGCAGCAGAACCGCATCTTTCAACCCCGTCTCTTTTATCTGATGCAGTGGATGACAGGTAATCTAGCTGAAAGTTCCGACAATTGCACCGCCAGAAAAACACTGGCTGATGAAATCCAAGCAGTTATCACACTAACCATCACCTGTCAAGCCTCTTGCTTCAATTTAAGGGCGCATCAATTTTCTGAAGAGGAAATCAAGGGCAAAGAATAAAAGCGATTCAGATAAACACTGACAAAGGCCCTTTCTACTTTTTTTCTTTTTCTTCTTCTTTTTTTTTTTTAATTTATGATGGGATGTACTATCATAGGTTGCTCCGTGAGGTTTTATCAACTGTCCTGATACATCCCAGATAGCTCAGAATTCTTTCGCCATTGATGAAGTGCTATACAGCTCTCACAGAAAGGGCAGAAGATTTCCAACTGAAAATTGCTTTCACTAAATACCACAAAGATATTGAAGGCAGAGAGCAGGTGGAGATGGGACAAATGACAGCGGTGCCTAACAATGAACCTCTCAGTTCTCCGGGATGGCAGACAAGACTGATTAGAGTAAGAACACACAATAATGTTTTCTTAAAGCCGAGAAGCATACTGTATAAAGTGTCAGGTACAAAGGGTTCGGATATTTGTGGTAAATTGAGAATGTGGTGCTGCTGGCTGGACTTACAGTGTGGCCCATCACAGCTACCAGGACAAGGTCGACACGTGCAAACTCTGGCGAGGAAAGAGAAGAGGGACAGAAGTGAATGAAATCGTGAGGGAGATCATGTGAAACACAACTTGGGCTTTCACAAAAAGCTCTGTTTGACTTTGGGGATTGCAAAGCACAGGGTGTGGTGTGGGCATTTCACTGTGGCTGTCCTAGGATTTGAGGAGCCAGTGTTGGAAGAGGAAACAATAGGTAGGGCAGAGACTCACGTTTTCTGCTAGTTCTTGAGGTACTTGGAATTGGCCTAGGGCTGTGCACACGCTAGGTGTGCACTTCACCCGTGACCTGTGCCCCTTTCACCTTCCACCTGGCGACGGTCTCATCACACTGGTTCGAACCCCTCTGTAACCACAGCAGGCCTTACCTGTCAGGAGCCTCCTGCTTCAGCCTCTTGAGTCACTCGCGTCGCTCCACTGAAATACTACTTTTGATTGATCTTAAGTCATACAATTTACTGTGTGGTGAGCTGGAATTTTCCCGCTGCTGGTGTCTCTGGAAAGCGGCAGCTGAGGCTTCTGAAGGAGTGAGTGGCAATGATGCCTCAGTTTCCTCCAATTGGGAGCCATGTGTAAAGCAGCCGGTGGGAACACGCAAGTGAGATTGGAGAGCACATGAGAATGGACCCAGCTGGCTGAGTAGAGGAAAACAGGTATAGACCACCTGAGTGTAACTGAGTGCACAACCTGTCCTTTAGATGGGGAGACATAAGGCGACGAGTGAGGACATGGACAGTGGTTGGCACATGCCTAGGATCCTGCACTTCAGAGCTAGACGCAGGAAGATCAAGAACTTAGGGCCACCCTCAGCTACATGAGACCTGGAGTCAAGAGAATAATAATAACAATAATAAACAAGAAACAAACCCAAACAATAACAATATATTCTGAGAGGACTAAAATTTGATTTTTTTAAAAAACTGTGTCGACTAAAGCCTTATAATTTCCAATGTTAGTCCTAGGGGCAGTGAAGAAGGAATATTAACAAAATAATTTACCTTTTAGTGTGTTAGTATGAATCACATTCACCAATGTATGTGTGTGTGTGTAAATCTTTTAATGGGAAAATGGTATTTTGGTTCAGCGGCATTGTAAGTCTACTTTAAATCTGTCTAGTCCTGTATGGTCATTGTCCTATTGGTAAATAGTATATGCTTGACTAATTATTGATAAAATAAAGAAATCACTTTGTGGATGAGAATAAGCCACCAACAGTATTAACAGTCCTAAAGCAAAGGGGAAGAGCTGACTTTTCATTGGGTGTAGGAAACAGTGGCCTCTCTTCTGTGCTCATGGGACGGGCACTCTTTCCAACCACTGGAATCGGAAAGGACAGAGGTTTTTCTACTGCATTTCTCGTTCTATGTAAACGTTGCCATGGGAGATATTTGAGTTTCTAGATATTCCTGTGAGTTAAATATGATAGGCTGCAACCTAGCTTTTCCACGTTTCTTTTACATTTGTTCATTTGTTGGGAGTGGAGGGAGGAGATCAGAGGACAGTTTGGGGGAGCTGGCTCTCTCCTTCCACCATATGGGTCCTGGCGCTGGAACTCAGGTCACTGGGCCTTTAATTACCTTTACTTACCACCTTGCTAGCTGTGCTTTCTTTTAATGCAGATATTTCCTCCATTTGTTTGGGTCCACTACTTAAATCTTCATCTTGTTTCAGGAACTTTTACTTCCCCTACAAGTCATTTGGAACACAATGGAGAATCGTGTTAGATTTAGGACAGTCTTGGATTTAAGACAACCTTGGCTTTGGTACTTTTTTGTAAAGTTCTGTAATGATTCACTTGGTAACTGCTTCCGGAGACAAAACAGAGCATTTTATACGAAACAAAACTAACCTACTTACTGGTCTTTGATGTGAATACGTGATGCCATGAGACTTTAATTTAGAGGAACCAAGCTTTAGAAATATTCAGATTGCGTGAAACCAGCCTTCATCTGAAAATGGACAGCTCTCTTCTCCCTAACAAAACCTCTGCTGGGAAACAGGAAAAGGGAACAGCATCTAAGGAGAATCCCCGCCCCCCAGAGGGAGTGGCTGCTGTTGGGCCTTGCTACTGGTCATTAAGGGAAAGTGTGACTGAGATGAGTCTGTGGGGGGAGCTAACTGCTTCATTTTCCCTCAGAAAGTTTTGGTCAGAAGTCCACCAAGCACACATATCAGTTCCGACTACAGCACAAGTTCCAAGCTGTGCCTGCCTCCCTTTTCTTAGCGAAGAGAGCTGCTTTCCTGCCTGTTGAAAGCTCAGGCTTCTCCTCCCCTAACTGTGAGGAAGCTCATGCTGGATCTCTTCCGAGGCTATTGTTTCAACTGCTCGCTCCCTCTTTAGTTCTTTAGCTTGCATAATCAATTTCTTTCGTCCTCTTCTTTTCTTTTTTTTAAAAATTGGTTTTTGAGCCAGGGTTTCTTTCTTTTCTTTTTTTTGGTTTTTCGAGACAGGGTTTCTCTGTAGCTTTGGAGCCTGTCCTGGAGCTAGCTCTTGTAGACCAGGCTGGTCTCGAACTCGCAGAGATCCGCCTGCCTCTGCCTCCCGAGTGCTGGGATTAAAGGAGTGCGCCACCACCGCCAACTTATCAATTCCTTCCCCAAAAAAGTATTATATTTGCAACTCTTAAAGATCCATCTCAAATAGGAGATGCTGACAATGCCCAGGGTGGCCTAATCCGAGGCCTCACACGGACTCCCAGCAGAGGTCTTGGCTAGAGGAAAGACCTACATAGTTGCCCTCAAATCATTGCGGTGGATGCTGCTTGTGAGCTGAATTAGCAGCCACTAAATATTGTTGAAATGAGAAAGAAGCAGTGCATTGCCTTGGTATATTTAGAAAATAGATTATGTCTTAAGTTTCTAACATGTTTATGTGGTAAATCAAAAGTTTTAGTTTTAGTTTCCTTTTATAAAGAGAACCTGGAATGAAATTAGTTATTCATTTGCATATAAAATATATATACATAGGCTGGGTGTGGTGTCCAGACCTCTAACCCCAGCACTAGAAAGCAGAGGCAAGTGGATCTCTGTGAGGTTCAGGCCACCAGGCCTAGGTAGTGGGACCACAGTGTAAAACACACACATACACACACCGTACACACATACACACACCATACACACATACACACACCATACACACATACACACACCATACACACACCATACACACATACACACACCATACACACATACACACCATACACACATACACACACCATACACACATACACACACCATACACCATATACACATAACACACACACCACACACATACATATACATCCTTCATACACACATGATTACAGTGACAAAGACAGAGAAATAGCAATTGTCCATGGGAAAATTTAAGCCTTCAATTGAAGATTCAAAAAGTAAGAGTAATTAGAATTCTTTCAAAATCTTTCTTTCCTCCACTTATGATTTATTTAGTGTTGCAGCAAGCCATTATATGATGTGTTTGGATAGAGACAATTCTAAATTGAATCCTATAGTTACATATTACCACAAAATAAATTATAAAAATGAGACTTGAAGAAAAATATTGTAAAATACAACAACAGTTGTAAATTCTTTAAGGGCAGGAAGCCTGGCTACTGCCCCTCTGGACCCACTATGGCACATAATAGCAATAAATGCCTCTTAAAGAAATGACAGCAAAGCTCACAGGAGCTCATGGACCACGATTTTGGTATATATATACATATATATCACAAAGTGCATCATTAAACATTATTTCTGACATCTGGTGGGATAAAAATCATACTTTTTTTAAAAATCAAGCTAATGAATTATCTTCTTCCAATGAAGTAGAGCAGATAGATCTTAAGTTACAATTCTAGAGTTTATCATTCAATTTATTAGTAGTACAAAGAAAAAATTTTGCCTCATGCAGAAGCTATTTTCTTTAATTTTAATTTTTCAAGACAGGGTTTCTCTGTGGCTTTGAAGCCTGGATCTAGCTCTTGTAGACCAGGGTGGCCTCGAACTCACAGAGATCCACCTGCCTCAGCCTCCTGAGTGCTGGAATTAAAGATATGCACCACCGCTGCCTGGCTGGAAGCTATTTTTAACGTATAATAGTGATACAATATATTCAAATATTCTACTTTTGATTTTTAAATTTCCTTTCCCAGAATCAGGCAGACACACAGACTATGATAACTGCTGGGAACCTAGTCCGTGTGAAGTGAGGAGATGAGCAGACAAAGCTCCAGGAAAGCAGGAGCGTTCAGGTTTTTGTCCTGTGAGCATGTCCCTCTTCATGATTGTGCGTCCCATGCTTGCCACATTCTCGGACAATGAGCAGGCAGTCAGGGCTTAGCAGAACCCTGGCTCTGTTTTTTTGTATGCCAGCTGCTCCTCCCACAGTGAATGCGATGTGTCATGGCCGCAAAACTGCCTAAAAAGCACAGGAACCTTGGCAAACATTCCCCAAGCATCACACAACGCTTTAATGCAGCTAAATGATTTAATGACAAGGAGGGAGTTACTGTAAAATACAAGGCTGGGCCTGGGCTACAACGGCGCCTGCTGTCTAGACTAAGAAATCCAAAATGGATTCCAGGAAGAAGCACAATGGCAGGCCGCGGTGTGCTCGCTTGGCCCTCCTACACTGTTATTACTGTTCAGCCTCCTGAAATCTGAATGACAGTGGCCTGAGCCCTTTCAAACAACAGAAAGAAGGTCAATTTTTGTAATGAGGAAATGGAAGTGGTGGTGCCGGAGATCGCTGACCCTTACAGTTTTTTGTGCGATGAAGGAGCAGTGAAGTGCGCCAGGAAATTATGGTGTAGGACAGCGGTGACACCACCATCACAGAGCAGAACCAAGCAGCAAGGAGCAAATGCACTAAAATGTGCATAAATAAAATGCACACTATCAATCCTGCCTTTATTACTCTTCTCCAACTGTGAAAAATTGGGTCTAACAGTTTTGCAAAGAAAGGAAAAGGCAAAGAGCCCAAACTTCAGTTCAAGTTCTGACGATGCGCTCATCCAGGGACAGTATTTAAAAATGCTTAGCGTGTGCTCGCTTAGACAGCACGTTGACTAAGATGCTTAGGAGATTATGGGCTAGGTATGGACCAGTTAGGACAGCTTGCTCACAGGACTCATTGCCTTGTCAGTGGCCATCTGGCTAGTTCCAAGGTCTTGTAGGCATTTCCACCTTATTATATTTCGAGACAGGGTCTTTCTCTGAACCTGGAACTCACCTACTCAGCCAGACTGGTTAGCCAACAAGCTCCAGGAATCCTCCTGTCTCTGGGTCCCCAGCGCTAGAACTGGAGGTGCATGCCACCTCACCTAATTTTCATGTGGCTACTGAGGAACAAATGCAGGTCCTTATTCCGGCATTTGCAGACAATGTACTGAAAATGCCATTTTCCAATCCTAATTAATCTTATTTCAGTGCTTTAAGATCAACTTGCATATAACCCAGGCAGACACCAGGTCTCCTCTTAACTCTGTTTCAGTCTAGTGCCATGCTGACTCAAGCCTTACTTTATGGCGTTTGACAGGGGAAGAATAGCTTGTTTTCTGGGCTAGGTGAATATCTAACCATCCTTTCCTATCCTGTGTCTTCTTACGTTCTGCTGCTACACCGTCCTCATATTTGTGAGCTGGTGCCTTCTGAATAAGAGGGAATTAAATGCACATTACCCTCGCTGATGGACATTTATTTCATTGGATAATCAACCTAATGCTTGATCATCTTTATGATTCAAACCCAAAGAGGTTTGTGAGGGCTTCCAAGACTTTCCTTTTCGGGAACAAAACAAAAGTGTAATTTTAATGAGGTTAGACCGTGTTTCAGAGCAATGTTTACAGTGCCAATGTCTTTGGTTTTTAACCTAACTTTCATCAATTCAGGAACTGTGATATTTTAAGGGGGCAGAATGGGAGAATTTGCGAATAGGATATAGAATAAGCTATAGAATGACCAAGACTTGGAAAGGACTCAAAGATCAGTCACCCAAGAGAAAGCCATGAGGCTTGATTGCAGGACAAGATATGCCAGTTTGCCCAGTACACAAGGCTAGGGTACCATTTGTAAATATCTGGAGGAAATGCATCATGCCACTAACTGAACTCCCAAGAAGCTAAATTGTCATAGACAAAAGAAGATTTTTCTGGCTAAGAGATGAATATTTAAGGCATTTTTTCAGACATAGTTAACAAATACTCAGAAAGTGTTGTCTTGGGCACACACTGTTATTACCTTAAGAGTTGATAGGACAGAAATAAACTAACAAAGAAAACCCACAAAAGTCAGAAGTAGAACCAGCGAATTAAGAAGCCATATTGGCCTTTATTCTGCCTTGTGCTGAACCAAAATGTGAAAGGTGTTGTTTTTTTTTGTTTTGTTTATTTTTGTTTTTTTGTTTTTGAAATCCAAAAAAGATAAACTAAACTTAAACCCCTAAGAGGGGGGTTTTCTGTGTAGTTCTGACTGCCCTAGAACTCGTGTGTAAACTAGGCTGGCTTTGAACTCAGAGATCTATCTGCCTCTGCCCTCAAAGTGCTGTGATTAAAGGCATGCGCCACCACATCAGGGTTTAAATTCAAACTTTTTTTTTGTTTGTTTTTGTTTTTCGAGACAGGGTTTCTCTGTGGCTTTGGAGCCTGCTCTGGAACTAGCTCTTGTAGACCAGGCTGGTCTCGAACTCACAAAGATCTACCTGCCTCTGCCTCCTGAGTGCTGGGATTAAAGGTGTGCGCCACCACCGCCCGGCTAAATTCAAATTTTTAAGGCTCAGAAGTGTTTGCTTTGAAGTCACCCATAAGAGAAAGGGGGGCACAGAGCTCATAACTCTGGAAACTATATACCATGTCATATATTTCAAGATGACACCTTAAATTAATCGTAAGTGAGTATAGCTGTAAAGAATGTAATATTGATGCCAGGCAGTGGAGGTGCCCACCTTTAATCCCAGTACTCGGGAGGCAGAGACAGGCAGATCTCTGTGGGTTCGAGGCCAGCCTGGTGTAAAAGAGCTAGTTCCAGGACAGCCTCAAGAAAAAAAAAAGGAGAAGAATGTAATACTGACATTTCAAAATACAACTTTATATCAATCCTTTTTCTGAAGCTCAATGAAACATAAATCCACAGGAATTTTATGCATTTGCATTGCTGAAGTGGCATTTCCGCATTCTTTTCTCATCTCGTTTTTATCCTGGTATGGATAAATGGTTGGTGCTTTAGGATCTTTCATTGATTATATTATTTCATTGCTATATACCAAAAGAACCTAATTAAAAATGTTAACTTAAAAATTCCTACTATCACAATGCCCTGAGTACCAAAACTCATTGTACCAGGCTTTTTTTTAATTAAAATTCTTAATAGGGTTTATAGGAGTGGCTAGTACCAAGTCTGACAACCTGAGGTGTGTGTGTGTGTGTGTGTGTGTGTGTGTGTGTGTATAGTGCATTGATGTTTTGCCTGCATGTATGTCTCTGTGAGGGTGTCAGATTTTGGTGGTGCAGACAGTTGTTAGCTGCCATGTGGATGCTGGGAACTGAACCAGTGTCCTTTGGAAGAAGAGTCAGTACTCTTAACCATTGAACCATCTCTTTAGCCCCAGCAACCTGAGTTTGATCTCTGGGACACATATGCATGTCATGTGGAATCCTCCCCCAACTCACAAACACATACATAAATAAAATATATTAAAAAGTATTTTTGGCCATAATTTAATAAAATTATATCAAAATTCTTGATTAATGTTATTAAGTATAAATATGCATCCCCTAATGAAATGAATTAGTAATTACACAGTCTTAATTATACCAGAAATATTTCCCATGTTAATAGATGAATTGACCTTCTTTGTGGTACCCTAGCAATTGCAAGGCCTACGATATCATGATGTCTGCATATTTTAGGTGTGTGACCCCAACACTGTATAACGTCGATCCTCCCTCTTCAACATCAATCCCAGCATGCCAAAGGCCCTCAACAGGCATAAGCTTTCACGGTCTTCTTGCTTCTTGTTCTTTTAGGCTTCAGTGTTGCTGGAGAAAGTACCTCCCTCACAAACCAGCCGTTTTTAGTCCAAGCATTTCATTTTAATAGGGAACTTCTAGATAATTAAGGACTTCTCACTGATGTAACCACATTGTTGCCAAAGCAGGAACCAAAAACAAACATTTTTAAGCAAATTATTGGGAGATGGAGATTAAGTGGCACACACATGCGAAACAAATACATCATACAAATAACTCTATCTCACATACACACACACACACACACACACACACAATGTTACTGAAAAGCCAACAAGTCCTACACAAAAGGCAGCTGAGCTGACCCTGCAAAGTGACACTATGAACTGAAGAGCTTTCTTTCTTTTCTGTTGCTCAAGGATTGGGGGCAGAAACTGTGCTTGGACACACAATACCTGGAGCACATGCGTGGTTTTGAGAACCACAGATGATACCTTACCATTAGCATAAGTTGGTTGTAATGTAACGACTTCTATTTCTACTCCCTGTCTGACCCATGCCTACTACTGCCACCATCTACTTCCAAGTCCCCACTGCTGTCTGTCCATGTCCCCCTGGTTCTGTCTCCCCCGCAACTCCTCGCCTGGGAAAAACACTCTCCACAGAAGGAACTTTACAACAAAGATGAGACATTGTAATGACGCCTTGTCTTTTTTTAACCAAAGACTATCTCTTTTTTTTCTTTTGGCAAGGATATTCTTGTTTCTCTTCAAGAGAAATGTGCCAAGTACTTAAAGGCTATTTGAAAAATAAACAAAATCTTGTTTCAATATAAAAAAAATGTAGGAGTTCTTTGTAAAGGTAAAACTTGCATTCTGAATGTCCTTTTTGTTAGAAGACCAAATACGGCAACGCAGAAGTAACTGCTATCCTCCTCCATACTGAACTATTGATTATGCAGAACTCTTTGGAGCGTGAGCCCGTCTAGCCCTGGAGTCCTCTTTTGTTCACATATTTTACTTTCGCAGGTTTTTGCCAGTCATTGTGAAGAGGCGTCTTGATATTTACTAATCTCAGGCCTAGGCAGAGTCTACCAAGCTTGCAACAACTACACTTCCTGTTGTTTTTTAGGTAGAAGAAAGATGTGTGGTAAATGTATGTATGCAAAATTTGGGGCAAAAAAGATGTTTGTAACAGCTAATAGAAATTTCCAGCAGAATTTTACTCCTGTGGTCACTGTCCCAGAACCCTTTCGTGACTCTGGAGTCCACAGTGAAGTTGTGGCAGCTTAGCAGACAGTGAGTGTGGCTCCTGCACAGGAGAGCATCAGGCCCGAGAGAAGGGTTTCCATGGAGAGTCAATATTGAAGGGTTAGATAAGGTTGTCTGGGTTGATGAATTGTGAACTGGCCATTCAGCTGGCACACTGATGAGGTGTCCATGTGCCTTGCCACCCAGGGTACTAGAACTAGAGATTTGGCAGCAGTCTCACATTTAAATGTATAAAAGGAGAAGACAGACAATAAGAACCAGAGGTCTCAAATATTTCCGGTATTTCTAGCTTCTGGCCAAGACAGGACCAAAGACGTGTCTGGCTTCTGGCCAAGAGCAAAAATTAATGTCCTTGTCCCTAAAGTGCCTGCCAGTTTCTGTCTCCTATTCCCATCAGTTGCACTCAGATAAAATATGGCTCTACCTTGCAGATGTATTAACACACATATTAGCATAATCAACAACATAAGCAAGGGGCCTTATTCACATTTCACAGGTTAGGAAACTAGAGCTGTAAGCGTTAGCCAGCTAAGTCTTCTCACCAGTGGAGCACGTCGGAAGCTCTTCTGCTCTGTTTCACTGATAGGAAGCCTTTGCACACTCAGAATGCTATATAGCTTATCCACCCACCCCTTAGTGCCTTGTTAACTCAGCCATAGCAGGTCTTTTTTGTTGGAATTTCTTTGGGACCTCTAGTTTACAAAGAGACTTCTTATTAATTGTGACAGCGTGGCCTTAGCTTAGGCTCATTCCCAGTTAACTCTTAAGACTTAAATTAACTGGTTTATATAAATCTATGTTCTGCCACATGACTCGTTACCTTTCCTCCGCAATGTATGTGTGACTTTCTAAGCATCTCTCTGGCGAATCCGCCTTTCTTCATCCCAGAGTTCCTATCTCTACTAGGAAGTCCCACCTATTCTTTCCTGCCTAGCTATTGACCATTCAGCTTTTTCATTAAACCAATCAGAAGGTGCCTTGGTAAAGACACATCTTCACAGTGTACAAAAAGATTATCCCACAATACTCAGGGCTCAAATCACTGAAGCCTTTGGAGAAAGAGCAACCTCTGACCTTCCACATTCACCCAGTGTGGGCATGAGTCCAGAAGTTCAGCTTTCCAGAGTCTGAGTGCCAACATGACACCCAGCCTTCAGGACTTGGTAAAAACTGTCTGGCAACTGGAAAACATTAAATGTTTGTAAGATCGTCAGAAGTTTGTATGTGCTCCATGTGTGCAGAATTCTCAGGTGCCACCTATATATCATGTCACACACAGGACATTTTCTTTCCTTGCTTACCAGACACCACCCATGTACCCCCTTTCTGCCTTCTAGAATCTGCTTATGTTAATACCTTTACCAAAGCAGTGTTAGTAACTCACTAATGGAAAAGCTGACAGTGTCAAGCTTTTAGTTTCAAGGGAAAATTAAAGGTATTTCTTAGTGGCAGAATATCATTTATTAGTAATCAATTGTGCTATAAAAGCTCATTATTTCAAGCATGGGGAAAGAAATTATTCCAGTGTTGAGATCTTAAACTAATTTCAGAGGATCTTTCCTTCTTCCTAAGTCCAAAATTCTAAGCTTAGTATTCTTGAGTCTAACATGCCAAGACTCAAGGCCTGGAGAAAGCAGAGAAGACTCAGGGAGCTCAGTGTTCACTCAGCAAATACAGCTTCCAATTACAGTAAGGCACCAGTTATAGCTTACTTTCATCAATGCTACTATGAGCCAAGCATTGTGTTTTCCAACTAGTTATCATCTCATGTGTCATAGTCAGTGTTCTATTGCTGTGAAGACACACCATGACCAAGGCAGCTCTTGTAAAGAGAAGCATTTAATGAGGTCTTATTTACAGTTTTAGAGGGTTAGTTCATTATCCTCATGGCAGAGAACATGGAAGCACAGAGGTAGACATGGTACCTGAATGTTCTACATCCAGATCCACAAGCAGCAGAAAGGTCAAGAGCCATTAGACCTGGCTTAGACATCTGAAAATCAAGGTCCACCCCTAGTGATACATTCCCTCTAAGAAGGTCGCACTTCCAAATCCCTCCCTGATTCCAGTACCATTCCCTGATGATCAAACATTCAAATAGAAGAGTCTATGCGGGTTATTCTTATTCAAATCATGATAATGTCACAAAAACTCTAGATGTGGAATGCAGTATTATTTTCATTTTTCTGATGTAGAAACCAAGACTCAAATCCAACTTTCTTAAAAAGAGAGAGAGAGAGAGATCTCAGTATCTCAGTCTGTCTATGCTTCTTCTGTCTACTCTAGAAACAGAAACTCAAATGGGACTTGCAAAGGTCCATTGAAACCTTCTTAAAGAGGTAGCTTTGGTGGCTGCTGACTGAGACCTTGTGAGATGGCCAAAGTAGGAACCTATAGCTTTATTCTTTAAAGTGGAAATTGGGCCCATCTTGTTTAACCTAACGGAGCAATCATGTTGACCTGCTTCTGGTTTAGTTCTAGCAACTTCTTTTTTAAAAGGTCTCCAGCTATGGGCCGGGTGTGTAGCTCAATTGGTAAAATGCTTGCCTACCACACACAAAGACCTGGATTCATTCTCCAGAACCACATAAGTCATAGATGTGCTAGACACAGCACGATCCAAAGTTCAGGGCCATTTTTAGGGAGTACCAGGCCAGCAAGAAGTACATAAGACTCTACCTCAAAATAAAATAACAAAATAGTCTCCTCCTTCCAGCATGCCAGTCTAGCTCCAATTGTGTTAATGACATAAGCTTCTTTCTGGAGTGAAGACTTAAGACACCAGCTCTGTCTTCTTCCTTATATTTACTATGTACCTGAGGAAACTCCTGTATTGATTTGCAGAGTCCCACAGCATCATTTAACTAGACAGTGTTTATGGAAAATGAGACACATCTAGTTCAATCTTTCTTTTTTAAAAGGAGAAAACCAAGTTGGAGAGAATTCAAGGACTGGGCAAAGTCATACTCGGACAGAATGGAAGAACCTGGAAAGAAGTAGTGCCAGGAAACCTTGTTTAATTTGACCCTTTAACAGAATCAGAGGGGTTAAACTCATCACAGGAAGCTTGTAATTGTCTCCAGTCAACAAGGAGTAACTCAAGTTATACCCTATGGCTGTTTGCTATGTGTAAAGTTTGGATGTGAAAGATACCAAGATCTGTTCAAAGATCTCCAATTGTGAACTCTGGTTCAGAGCTCTCGTCAGGATCTAATATGACATCACTGTGGTCCATGAAATCCAGGGAAGAAGCTTAACCTGGTCACTGGATTTTCTCTACTTGGCCTGTGGAGGCAGTAAGGATAGACAGGCTTTCCAACTGGAGAGCTTACAATCTGTCACTTGCCTGGAGGAAGCAAAATGCATTGATTTTCTCATGTATAGAGTGGAGATATGAAGATCAATCATATACGTTTGCAGGGACACTGACTAGGCATGTAGTATGCCTGGTCCCGAGTAGCTCTTCAACATGAGAACAACTGCAGTATAGTCATTGTTGTTACCAGTGGGTTGTAGGTGTCTATCAGAAACCTTTCCTTCTCTGGAGATTCATCTGAGTTAAAGACTGAAATCTGCAAGTTTGAATGAAGACGGTGGACAACTTCTACCACAAAGAGAGACAAGAAGCAAAGGTTGTTTGTCCTTCCACGTTTGGAACCTCTTCACACTTTGGTGACAGATTATATTAATAGAGATTTTTTTTTTCAGGTTGGGAAGCAAACTGTCCTGAGCTCAGTCCAGCTGTCACTAGTGTTTGTCTCCAGTTCTTTAGAGGGTTGTGCAGGTATTTGTGAGGTCCAGTGAAGAGCACACTGGCTCAAGGGTTAATTTTAATGTGTGATCTTGGCTGGGTTGGAGAAGGGCTCAGATATTTGATTAAATATGATTTTAGTGTATGTTTTTGAGCATTTTAAAGGACGAGTTAACTCTGTAATTAGCAGACTAAATAAAGCAGAGTGCCTTCCCCAGTGTGGGTGAGCCTCACCTGCCAGTCAAAGCCTGAAGAGAGTCTCTGTTACAATATGGGTCTTCTCTTGCCTGTCAGAATAATACCTAACTGGCAACATTGTCTCTCCAGCTTGAAGACCCCAGATCATGGGATGTCTCAGTCCATGTGAGCTGAGCTAAGTCTCTCTGTCGCCTTCTCTCTCTGCTACATTCCCAAGAAAGCCAAGTTGGAGAGAATTCAGAGACATGCCAACACCATGCCAGGGCTAAAATGAAAGGACCCTGAATCTCAGGCTATTTCCAGAGAAGAGATAGTTGAAAATCTCTGGATAACCCAGATTAACACAGTCATTTACGAAACACACACTCCAGGAAGCAAGCAGCAGTGGACATTTTGGTGAGGAAGAGAAAGCCAGGGTCATGTTCAGGAGAGTGTGGGGCAGCTGAGAACCATGTGACAGAGGGAATGATTTAAACAACAAACATGACCTGAAGAAATTAAACTGAAAACAAAGCTTGTCAAGCATTGTATCCAACTAGCAAGAGCCGGGCGGTGGTGGCACACGCCTAGAGCTGGGCGGTGGTGGCACACGCCTCTAATCCCAGCACTTGGGAGGCAGAGGCAGGCAGATCTCTGTGAGTTTGAGACCAGCCTGGTCTACAAGAGCTAGTTCCAGGACAGGCTCCAAAGCTACAGCAAAACCCTGTCTTGAAAAACAAAACAAAAATAAAAATTTGTGGATAGATACAGATACAGTACCCAGTTCTGGAAGAAGTGAAAATAAAAGCCATTTTTCTCTAAAGATGGAGAGATGATATTTCCTGGCAGCAGAATTTGGAATGAATCATTGATTAGGTTTTCATCTGATACTAAGATGGGTTTGTTTGGTCATTGAGAAACACAGAAGATTAGTCCAGCCATGGTGGTGCACACCTTTAATTCCAGCACACAAGAGGCAAAGGCACATGGATCTCTGTGAGTTCAAGGCCAGCCTGGTCTTTATAGCAAGTTCTAGGACAGCTAGGGAGATGCAGGGAAACCCTGCCTCGCAAAACAAAAGCAAACAACCAAAAATAGAGATGCTTTAGAAAGATTTGTGAGATTTATTATGAAAATAGGGTATATAGAAATAGAAATTCTAGACTTTGATATTGATTTTTACTGGCTACAATTATTCTGTATTTATTGTATACATCCCTCAAGCTATGGGGAAAGCATGACTCAAAGGGTTCATTTCCTTGGAACTGAGAGCTGGTAAAGAGGCCTTACCATGTAGTTAATCATTTTTCAAACTCTCAGCAGCAAGATGGCTCAATATGTAAAGGTTCTTGTCACCAAGCCTGGTAAATTAAATTCAATTCCTGAAACCCACATGGAGAGAGAAAGATGCCAGTCCCTCAGATCGTCCTCTGATCTACACATTGCTTTACACATGTACACACACGCACACACATGCACGTGCACACACACACATACACACAGAAGCATAAAACTTAATTTCTAAAAGCAATTATTGTTTGTACCCTGTTCTGAGTGTTTTATAATCCACAAGCAGAGATCTTTCCCAGGGGAAGAAACAGAAGCTGTGCAGCAGCCCCTGTGGTTTCCCATAATTTGCATAGAATGGCGAAGTGGGCATAAGCAATACCGTTGGCATAAGCCATTTTCCAAGCTCTGCTTGTAAGACACAAGGGCTGTATTTTAAATTTTTCTAATAGACTTGCTCCTCTAACCACTTTTGTCTATTATTCTACACATGCAATCCATCATCAATGAATACATGAATATTTATGTGTATCTGTAATATGTATAGCATTTTAGCAGGCAATTCCCTTAAAGACTACTTCAGTGTTGTGTGAACAAACATCACTGGGTTCCTGTGACCCTTTCATAGGCCAACTTTTAACCTGATTGAACTACAGTCCCAGGCAAACTCCCATTGTTTCCACAAAAATATGAAGCATGTTGCCAGGACAGTGGGTTAGAGAAATCAGAAGTGTTTTATGTAGGGAAACCCTTAAAACCCTTTCTGCTGCAACATTGGAAATGTCAGAGGGCTCCAAGTGAACAAGCTCAGATACAGCAGAAGAGCCACTCCATCAATCTCCCTTCCCATTCAAGGCCAGAGCCAATTAAGAGGTAAGTAAGAAAATCTAGCAGACACATTGCCAGTTTCTTTACTGAATGACTTTGAAGGACAATGTTTGCATGCAAGGGTTCATTTGCGTTTCTATGTTACATTCCAGAATTTGACCAAACCTGCTGAGAGGGAGATGGATTCATGGCACCATAGAGAACAGTGGAGAATCAGCCTGAAGGATTACCTTCAAATGGGCTCAGTGAGTGTAATGACATTGTCAGGTTATCAGGACCTAGAATTACTTAGGAGGCAAACCTCTGGGCATGCCTAGGACTGATTATGTAGATATATAGTTAACCTCTGGAAATGCTTGAGAGGGATTATCCAGGTTGGGTTCACTGAGGTAGGAAGACTCGCTGCAACTGTGAACAGCAGATAGGAGCGGGCTATCTAATGCTAAATTAAAGGAGAGAGTAAGCTAAGCTAAGGGCATGCATTCCTGACTGCTTCCTGACTGGGACCGAGGGTGAGCAGCTGCCTCTCATTCCTGTCACCATAGTGGACTCTACTCTTGAACTGTGAGCCAGTTGCTTAAGTTGCTTTATCAGGTATTTTATCTCAGCAATGGGACAAGGAGAGCCACGTAGACGTGCTCATAAGTCTGTTGTGTACTGATGGTCACGTTTTCTTCCTCTGGTAAGTAGAAATGAAGGACCAGAGAGAGAACAGGAAGGCATCTCTAAACAGTGCCTCTCAAAGTGTGTTTAGAAGAGCAACTGCACCTGGGGTTAGTGAAAATTGCTAATTCTGATACTCCGGACCAGCGGAAGCAAAACAGTGCCTTTCACAAGCTCCTCATGTTCCCTATGGTTTGAGCGACCAGATTCAAAAGAAAGTATTTGGGGGCATTTTTTCCCCTTGAAAACAAATGACTCAATTATTAGTATGTGTATGTGTGTGGTTGTGTTTGTGTGTAGTTGTGTGTGTGTGGTTGTGTGTGCGCGCGTGCTTGTGTGTGTGTGTGTGTGTGAGTTTTTAAGGTAACACCCCAGCCTCCATCATGTACACACACTGTAGGGATCTCTGTCCGGAAATTGCCAGAATANCACACACACATACACACAGAAGCATAAAACTTAATTTCTAAAAGCAATTATTGTTTGTACCCTGTTCTGAGTGTTTTATAATCCACAAGCAGAGATCTTTCCCAGGGGAAGAAACAGAAGCTGTGCAGCAGCCCCTGTGGTTTCCCATAATTTGCATAGAATGGCGAAGTGGGCATAAGCAATACCGTTGGCATAAGCCATTTTCCAAGCTCTGCTTGTAAGACACAAGGGCTGTATTTTAAATTTTTCTAATAGACTTGCTCCTCTAACCACTTTTGTCTATTATTCTACACATGCAATCCATCATCAATGAATACATGAATATTTATGTGTATCTGTAATATGTATAGCATTTTAGCAGGCAATTCCCTTAAAGACTACTTCAGTGTTGTGTGAACAAACATCACTGGGTTCCTGTGACCCTTTCATAGGCCAACTTTTAACCTGATTGAACTACAGTCCCAGGCAAACTCCCATTGTTTCCACAAAAATATGAAGCATGTTGCCAGGACAGTGGGTTAGAGAAATCAGAAGTGTTTTATGTAGGGAAACCCTTAAAACCCTTTCTGCTGCAACATTGGAAATGTCAGAGGGCTCCAAGTGAACAAGCTCAGATACAGCAGAAGAGCCACTCCATCAATCTCCCTTCCCATTCAAGGCCAGAGCCAATTAAGAGGTAAGTAAGAAAATCTAGCAGACACATTGCCAGTTTCTTTACTGAATGACTTTGAAGGACAATGTTTGCATGCAAGGGTTCATTTGCGTTTCTATGTTACATTCCAGAATTTGACCAAACCTGCTGAGAGGGAGATGGATTCATGGCACCATAGAGAACAGTGGAGAATCAGCCTGAAGGATTACCTTCAAATGGGCTCAGTGAGTGTAATGACATTGTCAGGTTATCAGGACCTAGAATTACTTAGGAGGCAAACCTCTGGGCATGCCTAGGACTGATTATGTAGATATATAGTTAACCTCTGGAAATGCTTGAGAGGGATTATCCAGGTTGGGTTCACTGAGGTAGGAAGACTCGCTGCAACTGTGAACAGCAGATAGGAGCGGGCTATCTAATGCTAAATTAAAGGAGAGAGTAAGCTAAGCTAAGGGCATGCATTCCTGACTGCTTCCTGACTGGGACCGAGGGTGAGCAGCTGCCTCTCATTCCTGTCACCATAGTGGACTCTACTCTTGAACTGTGAGCCAGTTGCTTAAGTTGCTTTATCAGGTATTTTATCTCAGCAATGGGACAAGGAGAGCCACGTAGACGTGCTCATAAGTCTGTTGTGTACTGATGGTCACGTTTTCTTCCTCTGGTAAGTAGAAATGAAGGACCAGAGAGAGAACAGGAAGGCATCTCTAAACAGTGCCTCTCAAAGTGTGTTTAGAAGAGCAACTGCACCTGGGGTTAGTGAAAATTGCTAATTCTGATACTCCGGACCAGCGGAAGCAAAACAGTGCCTTTCACAAGCTCCTCATGTTCCCTATGGTTTGAGCGACCAGATTCAAAAGAAAGTATTTGGGGGCATTTTTTCCCCTTGAAAACAAATGACTCAATTATTAGTATGTGTATGTGTGTGGTTGTGTTTGTGTGTAGTTGTGTGTGTGTGGTTGTGTGTGCGCGCGTGCTTGTGTGTGTGTGTGTGTGTGAGTTTTTAAGGTAACACCCCAGCCTCCATCATGTACACACACTGTAGGGATCTCTGTCCGGAAATTGCCAGAATAGGCACCTCTCAACTCCAGGGAAATCTGTTCTCCAGAGGGATCTGATTGGTGCAAGTGGAAGACAACATGCCACTGGCATTTTGTGGGAATAATACCCAACAATGCTTAGTACTGACACCGGCAACAATGAAAAATCCAGTTAAAATGGCAGTAGTGCTGAGGCATCATGGCTCTGCTCTTGGCTTGCGGTTTTGAGCCTACTGTACACTTAGATGAATGCAGTACTCATACTGTACACACATGTGAATGCAATAAAACTGCATTTATTTACAAAACTCTTGACTAAAAATGAGTTATTTCTGTTTTTCTTATTTAGGGTAAGCAAGAGATAGTATGAGTCCTGAATGCCCATTTCGTCAGTTACCTCCTTCTAGATCCTAACTCTTAATTTACCAAGTCTCTTTTCTCATTTCAAAGGACGTCCTACAGTGTATCACACAGACTGACAATGCACTTATATGTTAGCGGAAGTTTCTGCCCCACCAGTCAGCTCTCAAATAACCACACAGAGACTTAGTATTAATTATAAATGCTGGGCGGATGTTGATTGAGGTTCCTGTCCTGCTTGGTTCCCACAGTAGTTAAGTCCAAAGAAATCACACAGAGATCTACATTAACTATAAACTGATTGGGCCATTAGCTCAGGCTTCTTATTAATTCTTATAACTTATATTAGCCCATTATTCTTGTCTATGTTAGCCATGTGGCTTGATACCTTTTTTGGTGAGGCAGTCACATCTTGCTTGCTCTGTGGCTGGATCAGGACTGCAGAATAGGACTTCCTTCTTCCCAGAATTCTCCTGTTCTCATTGACTGGCTTCTACTTCCTATCTGGTTGTCCCACCTATACTTCCTGCCTAGCTACTAGCTAATCAGCATTTATTTAAAATATAATAGGCAGAATACAGACCATTGTCCCGAAATAGGCCAATACTTTATCCTGGTTACTATCTAGCTCTTACGACTTGTATTAACCATTTCTACTAATTTAAGTGCTGCTACATGGTTCATGTCTGTTACCCCATTTTCTATATGTCCTGCCCATTCTGTGTCTGTCTGGCAATTCTGCCTGTCTTTTTCCCAGAATTCTCTCAGTTTGACTTTCCCACCTAATCTCTTCCTGTCTAGCTATTGGTCCATTGATTCTATTAAACCATTGAATGAGATCAACATGTCTTCACTGTGTGCCCATGGATTTGCATTGGTGCTACTAATGTATCCTGGTTGTGACCCAGTTCTTGTAAAAGTGAGTGCTACCTTGCAACTTTTTGGCACTTTTTCAAATGTATTTTATGGAATACAAACTTTTGGCTCTGTGGTTTTAAAAATCCACAGACAACATCACTTGCCATGCCACTGGAATTTCACAGTGGTCCCAGTCAGTGTGTCCACCTATATGAATGCATGTCATCTCCATGGACTGAGCTTTCTAAACAAACCTTCTCTTCTCTTTCACTTAACCTACTCAAGAAAGCACAGATTATCTCTTGTTCTATGTCTTTTATTTTGAATTGTCAGAGTAGATAGAAGACTGCTAGTTAAATTTAGGTGTTAGTTAAATCAAAAATAACTCTTGAATATAAACATGCCCTGGATATTTCTCCATAAAGACTTGGAGTGTAAAGATTATCTGTATCCATGCGATATTCAAATCTAGCTGAACTTCCTGTAGTTCTAGTCTTTTGGGTTATTTGGCCTTTTATTTGGTTTTCTAAATCTGGCAAACCTAAGTGCATTGCTCCATGGACACTTCAGAACATTTGTTTTCCCTTTGAAGAAAAAAATCCTTTTCTTGATAGATTACTAGATTTTTTTTGTTTTTTATTTTTTAGAATGAAGTCTATGATGTAGATAGTCTATATCAGAACACACATACTGTTTATTAGGGTATCAGCATCTTGCAAACTTGTTACAAAATTGATACTTTTCTGAGCCTCTGAAACAGCCTTCCAACCTCCCTCACCTTCTCCTGAGTCATCATCTGAGGGGTTAACCCTTGTCACTTGAGTGGACATTTTAAAGATCTGATAATGCACCCGCTCGATACCTCTTCCTATTGGACAAGTTGCGGTTAACTGTTTCTTAGATCAACCTTAAGTGTGCCTCTCATTTTAAATCATACCAACAATTCTCCCAAGATGACACTCCAATATAGCTACAATTGTGTCGTGTGTGTGTTGTGTGTCTCTGTGTAGTTAAAAACACATCTGACATTCTGTACATGCTCACCTCCTTTCTGAGCATGCCCCCCCCCTACTTTTCTCCTTCTATAGCACACAGTGAGGGCGCCTCCTTTTTCCAGGTCACTTTTGCTACCATAACAGTTCTCTGGCCTTCCCGAGGGATTAGCCATGGTGTGATTTACTTGTCAAGGAGGGCCAATTTATCTTCTCCCTGACAAATTTCAACACAACACAGCTCTAGCACGAATATCTGCAGATTAATCCTTCACCCTTCTCAAAAGGAAGAATTATTCTCAAACAATCTATTTCAATACAGAGTTCCTGGTGTGAAGTTAATTTCCACAAGCCTTGTGAGTGTACTGCCTAAACCCATATCAGTTATTCACTGAGAAGGAAAGCCCTTGGCTTGTAATTTTTCATCCTTATTGTTTAAATGTAAACAGCAAAGAAAAACAGGGCAAAGCATGCTTTCTAAAAACTGGTGATTCTTGCTAGTGCTTGAAATGGCTTCTGTGTACAACAGTTTGTAGTCATTAGCCATTAATAAATATTTATTCAGCATCTACTACAAAACGCTACATGTATATAACACATATATGTAAACAAACATTGTGTGGTTTCTTTAAAAAAAAAACAGGCATTGCAAAATCCACACAGTATTTAGATTAGTGTAGATAGCAGGACTTTATCAAACATTTTCATATTTCGTCATAAGAATCCATTAACAGTCATTAGACTAGCCAAAAATTTCAAATAGGGCAAGTATAGATTGATATAGCCTGGGAAGGTCCCCAGATCCTACAAATATGTAATGGGGGCAGCAAATATGAACAAATGAAATAGGAAGGGAGGTAGTGATGGCCACAAGCCATTTGGTGCTATTGTGATACTATTCTTGAGACTTAGCCATCCTTTTAGTTATTACTGGATGCCATAGAAATACAATCACCCTCATGGCATCTGGAAGTAATTCTACAAAATGATGTCCCCTTTCCCAACAGTGTTTGTCCTTAGGGTTAGGGACAATTGTCATCTGTTAAGAATCTATAAGTTGTATAGGGTTGGGGATAAAATATGTAGTAGGCTCAGGAATCTTGTTTCAGAAAGAAAAGAAAAAAGGGGAATGGATAGGATGGATAATAGGTAAATTAATTTACCTACTTGTGAACTATTAGTTATAGACAATTTACATTAGTATAGATTTTTGTATATTGACACATACATAAAATTATCTTTGTATTCCTGTCTAAGATAATTTGTATATTAATACAAATGTAAATTATATTTGTTATATTGAGTATGCTTCTGTGGGAGGGTCCACCTGTATTTCTGTGCTTTGATTGGTTAAATAAAGAGCTGCCTGGCTTATAGACAGTTCAGCCCTTTGGTGGGCGGAGTAGACAGAACAGAAGTTCTGGGAGGAGAAGAAAGGAAGTGGGCCAGACGCCACGAGCCACCGTCGCAGATGGATGCAGGTTAGACCTTTCCGGTACGTCACCACGTGGTGACTTACAGACTTTTATAATGGGTTGGTTTATGAGGTGAGGGCTAGCCGGGAAAAGGCTAGTGATAATAAGCCAGGCAGAGTTTAAATGAATACCGTCCTCACGTGGTTATTTCGGGTGCAGGCGGCCACTGAGCGGGCCAGTGCCAGGCGGCTGGGGAACACAACATGCACCTCTCCTCTATTTACAACATGCTTCTATTTCTATTTGCAATATTTGTGTACACACGCAAAGTTATTTTTGTAATATTGTATGTGTACATATGTACCTCTGCATAAAATGTTTTGTACATTGATGGAATTTTAGGATATATTCATCATATTGTACTATATATTTCTACCTCTGATCAAGATACATATATATGTATATATTGTTTACATTTTGAGGTCAGTGTCCTCATTTGCTGTGCATCTGTTTAAAGATTGTTTATTTTTATAATATGAAGCCTTGGTCTTTAAGCTTTATAGATATAAAGAATTACAGGTCATTAGTCATGCATGTTTTTTATCCTTATAGTTAGAATAGTCAGGTTCTCCAGGTGCACAGAGATTCTGTTGATATGTTCCTGGCAGCACCTATTTATTTCCAAGAGAATGTTAGGCACTGAAGACACTCCACTTGGAGCTTGTTTTCTCTCAACAAAACTGGCCTTTGGGCAAAGAACTGCCCTTGCCTCAGCTACTGGACAAGCAGGATACAAGCTAATACAGCTACTGAAACTTGCCAAGACAGGGTAGGATAGTCTTTTGAATTTTCCTGCCTCAGAAGATGGTCTGTCAGATACTTTAGGCTTCAGCCAAGGTTGGTTGCCCCAGTGTTGTGAATGAGACTTTGGGTGATTGCCCAGGTCTCTGTCAGTTTTTGCACATTTTGGAAGTCACTTATTTGTTCTTCCACTTACTCAGGTTTTCCTTCTCAGGTCTTTGATGGGATTAAAAACGAGATAGTCATAGTTACTTACCTCTCATAAGTTAGCTAAGACATTTTAGTATAAGACTTAGACTCTTCAGCATAGGTCAGCTATTAAAATAATCTGTTATTTGCTAATTACCTTAGGCTGGATATTTAGCATGTGTTTCTTGTTTCATGTTATTCATGTTGGTTTTAGTTCTATTATGTGTATGTTTTGTCTTTTCTTTCTCCTGGACCATACTTGATATTGTTCTTATTGTATATAGTTTTATATTAGGTTTAGAACCTTCTCATTTAGACAAAAAGGGGAGGTGTTACGAGAACTCATTCAGCCAATAGCCTTTTGGGTACCAGCCCATTAGGGCATGTTGTGAGGACTGATAAACACAAACAGAAAGCATGCTTGCTCTCATGACTGCTGGTCTGGATTCTACTTGCAGCTCCCAGCATCCACAGAGCAAAGGACTCCAGTGGCTTTCTTATTGTGAGCATTCCCTCACTAAACATTTGTTATTTTTTATTATATTATTTATATATGTAATATGTTATATTCATAATATTTTTATCCTCTTGTGGACTTTCTTAATTATGTGTACAGCCTGCAGATAGCTTAACAGGTTCCTGGACCAGGCAATAGCCATACAATAATTATATCCATGCTGCATAGATTTTCACTATATCCTCACTTATCTTACGAATTTGCAGTTGGTCAAGGAGATTACAAGTGAGTAACATTGGCATGTGACTTGTAACTCTATTTTTCTCAATGGAAAAATCAATCTTTCTGAGTAACTATGTTTTTGTAGTTTAATTTTACAACTTCATATGCTGTAGGACACTGCTTGTTAGTTCCTGGCTGCTCAATCCTGAAATAACCACACAGAAACTATATTATTTGCAATACTGCTTGGCCTATCAGCTCTAACTTCTTCTTGACTAGCTCTTACATATTAACTAAACGCTTTTCCACTAATCTGTGTATCACCATAATGCTGGGGCTTACCAGGTAAAGTTCTGGTGTCTGTCTCTGATGGGGCTACAAGGCTTCTTCTGACTTCTTTTCCTTCTTTCTCCCAGCATTCAGTATAGTTTTCCCCACCTAGTTCTACTCTGTCCTATCAACAGGCCAAGGCAGTTTCTTTATTCACTAATGGTATTCACAGCATACAAAGGGGAATTCCACACCACCTCCCTTTTCTGTTTAAATAAAAAGAAAGGTTTTAGCTTTAACACAGTAAAATTGCATATAACAAAGCAGGTATCAAGCAAGAATTATAGTAACAATATTTATATCTACATTATCTTTTGTCATAACTAAGAAAAATTATAACTATGTATTCTTCAACTCCATCAAAGACTCCAGAAAGATATATTACCTATGTAAGCAGAAAATGCATTATAAGCAATTTTTAAAGCTCTAGAATTGACAGAGACATCTCGTTGCCTGAACAGCCACCCAAAGTTCTTCTGTATCATTGGATCCAGTCTTCAGCCCACAGGCCCATAGTATCTAGCAGACTTTTCCATGAAGCAGGAAATTTCAAAGACAGTTCTACTTATATTGGCAGTTTGTCAGTCACTTTCTTCTGTGTCCTGCAGAATGTCTGGCAGACTCTTTCATGAAGCAGGAACCCCAAAGGACTGTCTCATCTTCTTTAGGCAATTTCAGCAGTCATTTTCCTGTGAATCCTGCATGTTCAGTTTATACAGCATACCATCAAGCATCCTAGGCAAGAGAAGTTCCTTGTCCAAATGGCTAACAAATTCCATAAAGAGCCTCTTCAATGCCCACCATCCTCTTGAGGTAGATTGGTGCTGCCAGGAGCAGATATGTCTCATTGTCATAAAAAGTCTGAACTTCTTAAAACATTTTGAATGCCATATTCTGAAAATCTCTGAAAGATTTGAAGAATACCTATCTAACTGAAATATTTATCTATTTATTTAGAAAACATAACTAACATGACTAGAAGCTTGACTATTATAGATGACTATCTATTAACCTATATTTTAAATTATAAATTACATTTTTAATGAGCTGGACAAACATAATACCTTAATCAAGATCAGAAATACATATACACAGTATAACAAAATTGACCTTAAATTTGTATCAATACCAAGAACCATACCAATGCATATCTATAGCATATCCCCCTTTAGATGTAAAGAAACATGTTCAATCAATATTTCAGAATATGGGCATAGTTCTTTCCAAACTGCTTCCTGCTGTTTATTGGGTGAAGTAATTTTTTGAGGGGTATTCAAGGTGACCTTTCAGGGGATCTTTGTCCATCAAGCCACATTAGTCTGGGAGGATTTCACAGGTTCTCATCCTCTGTAGATACAAAAGAAGAACCTCTTTTCCAAAGCAACATTTCTTTAGACCCAAATTTTAAAGTCAAGATACCTTTAGAGTATATATGCTGGTTTAGTTTAATAGTCTATACAATAAAATGTCTCTCTATACTTAGCTCATTCACGGTCAAAAAATTCTAAGAAAACACAATAATATATATAATCCAAACTCTCTGTGTATATTCCATATTTACATGGCGTATTTTCTTTATTTCTTGAATCTATGACTGTCTATGTGCTGTCTCTTTAAAGACTTTATTTTTTATAAACCATTTACTTTCTTTTATAACGCTCTATACTCTTTTTCTTCTCCCAAGCCTATGTACATTTTTAACACATTGAGTCTCATTTAGAGGGCATCTATGTCTGACTCTGTCCTATTGTGTATCTGTAATTCTTTTCTGTCCAGGAGCACTTCTGAAAATGCTAAGCAACATTACGAGAACTAAGGCTACTTTGCCTTTTTGGCTCTGCTCAGTCCAATATGGCAGAGGTCTGTTCACTGCCTCTGAGACTACTGGGTGGGAGCCCATCCTCACCACCTCAACTCTGATAATCAGTTGGCCCATGCTGCCACCAAGTAACTTGCAGCACACTGTCAACAAACCCCATTTAAATGCTTGGCCTCCTAGAAGAAACAGTTTGTGTTAGTAACACAGCCCAGAAAGCTGCCGGTTCAAAACTGCATAGCTTTTTTTCTGCACAGCTGAGTCAGGAAGACCTCTCTTAAAGGAGCCGCAACATGCCACCAGCAAGCAAAGCCCATTCAGGAAAAAGAATGCAGCTAAACTATTTTTAGTGTCTAGGATTCCTTTCCAAGCCCTTTCAGGTTTTATTTGGAGCACCAATTTGTTGTAGGAGGTTGCTTGTTTGTTCCCGGCTACTCAGCCCTGAAATAATCACACAGAAACTGTATTAATTAAATCAGTTCTTGGACTATTAGCTTAAAATTCTTATTGGCTAACTATTAAATCTTAATTTAACCAATTTCTATTAATCTCAGCTCTGGATTCCTCCCATGTCCTTGCCTCTAACATGCAAGGACTTTCTGTACTTGCTATTAATGTATGTACTAACAGTCTGGGCAAATAGCTCAGTAGGCATGAGGACATGAGATTCCCAGAACCTATGTAAATAAACTGGGTGGGGCAGAACATGCTTGCAGTCCTAATGCTAGAGAGGCTGTGACAAATGGATCTATTCCTGGGGCTCATTGGCAAGTCAGCCTAGCCTAATCAGTGAGCATAGGACCAATGAGAGACCCTGTCTCAAAAAAGAAAGTAGATAATGCCTGAGAAATGATATCTGATGCTGTTCTATGGCCTCTATACACACATGAAGATGTGTACATACATATGTACAAGTAAAATAAATTATTTATTCAAAAATTAATCCAGTATTCTTACAAGATCTGACCTTGGAAATTTTCTGCAATTATTTAGTTCACTTTAAATTGAAGCTCTTAAAATTAAATTTTAGAGAGTCTCTAAATTCTAAAAGTGCTATTGAAAAGCATTGTTCTGTACATATATGTATGCATATATGTGAATCAATCTATATGATCTATAGGTATCCATATCCATGTACACATATATCTCTATCTTTATGTACTCCTGTACAACATGGCAACATTTTGATTAATGACAGAATTCACATACAGTCGTGGTCACATCAGATTATAATACCTGTCAGGTCAAAGATCTCATGGGCAAGCATGCTCCGTGCTGTTCACACAATGAAACCATCCAATAATGCCTTTCTCAGAAGATGTCCTAGTCAAACATTGTATGACTGGATATGAGGATGGGAATAGACTATAGACAGCAATGGATGACATGGATATGCATATAGGCATAACTGAATAGATGTAAATGATACCCACAAGTGTGTAAAATAAGTTATGATGAACATAATGCTAAGCAGAATTACCTAGGAAAATTAAGTTTAGTTTTTTTCTCATTTCTCTAAGAATATAATAGAATTAGGGTTGAGGGAGGACAAAAAGACAAGACAGAATGCAATCAAGCCATCACAAAGCCATTTAGCGAAGATTCAATTCTAAACAAATTGGTCAACAGACACATTGAGTGCTCAGCTCACATTTTAGATGATGTGGGTCTTGGTGGGTTGATAATGAGCTTTTTTACATAAAGGTCTTAATTGCATCTGTCTACTACTTTCTCATTTATTTCATTTTACTTTATTTTAATGAAGTTGAACAATCATTTTAGAATGAATGACATATAGGCCTGTCCCCATTATTCAATTCCTTATATTGAAAAAAATATACTATTTTTGGCCAAATACAAACAAATAAGTCCACAAAATAAATAATAAAAAGTTAAATTATAATATTGTTTGTTCTTGTTTTTACTTGGAAATTATTCCCAATAACATTTTTAATATATCAGCTAAATTCTATTGTACTTCATTTGATAATTGTATTTTTCAAAATACATAATTGTCACTGAGACCTATTGAATGTCTCACAAATTAACATCATAAAGAAACTGGCTATGTGTCTATGGCCTTCAGTGATTCTGGCTTCCTTGTCTTGAAGCTACCATTTGAAAGATGATTGGACCATAAGAGATGCTGAAATCTAAAAAACACACAAAGCCAAGGTTGCTAATTGTGTAAAATTGTGCCTGTTTATAAATTGGCTCTCATAAATGTGATGAAGGTTTCTAAGGATATTAATTACTTAAAATTTTTCACCCATAAAATATTTTTCACTAAATTGGATATTGCCTAACACATTTTGTATATTATAGTTTAAATAAAAGTCACATAGTACCACAAAATTGCTCTTTGGGTCACTTAACCACCGAGCACAAAATTCATAGATGCAGAATAGATCATTAGAGTGAGAAGTAAAGCTAATTAAAATCCATCAATTCTGTGCCCAAATGTTCTTTCCTCCTTATAGCAATATTAGACACCTAACCTTTTTAAAAAACTTGTTTAAAAATTTTTAAATAACTTTTATCTTACCTACCTTGGCATAATGAAAAATTATTCATAATAATAGGTAAAATATTTATTTATTTATTTATCTATCTATCTATCTATTTATTTATTTATTAAGAGAGGGTTTCACTATGTATCCCTGACTGTAGACCAAACTGATCTTGAACTCACGGAGATCACCCGCCTCTTGTTTCCTGAGTTCTGATATTAAAGGCATGTGCTACCGTGATGGGCTAGCCTATTTGAATGAGACTGTGCTACCGTGATGGGCTAGCCCATTTGAATGAGACAGTTTAGTCTCACTGTTCAGTCATCAAATATTGGTTTGTGTAATAGTGCTTGTGCCAGGGAGTCTACAAATAGAGTCACGGAAATAAAATTTCTACATGTTCAAGTTATTGCTAAGGTAGTGACTTTGAAACCTTTATGAAGGAGCAAAACTAAGTGGTTATATACATATGTGTGTGTATGAGCACACATACACGCACACATATACATACATGGTGTGGGAAGTCCTTCTGTATATGCATTGCTTTTATTGGTTAATGAATTAGAAGCTGTTTTGGCCTCTGATTGTCTAGAATAGATCTAGATGGGAAAACAAAACTCAATTCTGGGGGAGAGTAGGCAGAGTCAGTGAGATGCCATGTAGCTGCCAGAGGAGAAAGATGCTAGTCACCAGCTGGAATCTTGCTGGTAGGCCATGAACCTCATGGTAAACATAAAATAATAGAAATGGGTTAGCTGAAGATATAGGAGCTAGCTAGAAATATGCATAAGCTGATAGGCCAAGCAGTGATTTAATTAATACAGTATCGGTGTGGTTATTTTGAGTCTAGGCAGCTGGAACAAATGAGTGGCCTCCTACTACACATATGTATATACGTGTAGCAATAGTAATTAAATATGAGATCATAATTTTGAGAAGGCCACAAGACAAGTTGGAGGAATGAGGCAGGGGAATGAGTGATGTAATAAAGTGTCAATGCATAAAATTTAAAACACAAAATTATTAAACAATGAAGTTATAGAGTTGGATGAGCAGTTGGGAGCACTGGTTACTCTTGCAGAGATTCTGGGTTCATTCCCAGCACCCATGTGGCAGCTCACAATCATCTGTAACTCCGGTTCCAGAAGAGCCAATACCCTCTTCTGACCTCCACCGACACAGGCATGCATGTGGTATTCAATATACATGCAGGCAAAATACCCATATACATAAAATATAATATCTGTTTGTGCGGGTGCTTACTTCCGGTTTGTTGTTGTTGTTGTTTTTCGAGACAGAGTTTCTCTGTAGCTTTGGGGCCTGTCCTGGAACTAGCTCTTGTAGACCAGGCTGGCCTCGAACTCACAGAGATACGCCTGCCTCTGCCTCCCAAGTGCTGGGATTAAAGGCATGCGCCACCACTGCCCGGCTCTGTGTTTACTTCCTTTTCAGTCTCAGCTACCTTTCTATAACTAATTCAAAAATGGAAAACACTTCAGGAAGCTCTAGAATATGCAAATAGCACACATCTGTTTGTTTAAAAATAATTCCAGAACTAAGTGTTCAACAACTCCCCAGTAAAATCATCTGAGTGATGGTGTGAATATTGATGTGAAAAGAAAGCTAGCAGGGTTGGTTTCTTAGTGAGAGATATTCCTTTCCCTTCCCCAGTGCCATGCTCTGGTAGCCATTCTCTCCACTGCAACTGTGTTTCAGCTTGGAAGGGGTTTGTCTTGGGCACCAGGGACGTACATCAGGAACAAATTTAAATCAGTGTTACTACATTCTCACAATGCCCTGAGAAACTACTTTGAAATGAAAGAATGCTCATTGAATTATTAGTAACCTTAGCTCCTTAAAGGTGAGGACTGGATTGTCCTCACATCCCAAGCTGTGTCCAGATGACTCATGAGTCCAGAATGGAGACCATCATCATCTTAAGAACCACTTTTTTAATATCTCCCTGAGGCTACCCAGGCACTGACAGCCAAGACACTGGTAGGATGCTGTCAAATGAGAATTTAAGGTAGAGAATTTAAGCTCTGTTTATCTTCCTAGAAAAATGATTTTAGAAGACAAGTTTTAGCTCCGTTTATTGACTTTGTAAACTTTTTAACAGCTGATCGTCTACTGTGCCTAGTTTTGCAATTTTCTGCTCTTTCTTCCAATCTCTAACCACTATATTTTTATATGATTATTATTTCTCTGAGATTAGAAACCATGTTATTGAGAAGCAGTTTGGTTAACTGCAACTTGGAGAAAGATACTCACTCTTGCTGTTGAAACTATACAGTGTTCTAGTATTGGGAGAAATATGGGCATATTAAAGCTGCCTAAGGTTCATCAATCAACTTTTAACCTTTGCTTTTGTTGTAGCAAGACTTACAGAGTTTTGTTACTATTTTCCTCTTCTTTATTGTTCCCAGGGCTGAAGAAACCAGGGTCTCACAAATTCTAAGTTAAAGATCTACACTAACCTATGTTTCTAACATATTCCTTTTATCTATCTATCTATCTATCTATCTATCTATCTATCATCTATCTCTCTATCTATCTATCATCTATCTATCTATCATCTATCTATCTACCTACCTATCTATCATCTCTATCTATCTATCTATCTATCTACTTGGGAAAGGCTTTGCAAATTTCAAGACTCAAATCATTTTGAAACACTAACTTCCACGAGGCAAATACTTTTGTGAAGTGGATATAGAAATAGATCTGTTGTAATCATTTCACAGCTATTTCTCCCATGGTTATGTAAGAGTTGTATCTTCAGTGTAGAATCTCTGTAAATTCTAATCACTGTTACTACAATTCCTCAGGTGACCTTCATTAGGTGGTTTGAGTCTCAAAGAAAATAGCCTTAGTTGCTACCATGAAAAGTATCTACTATAATACGATTGGATAAATAGAAAGGTCAAGGGAGTGATAAAGAACAGACATTAGCACCATGCGATTGGTGCTTTCCATTTGCTGTGCATCTGGACTGTCTCATTAGAGAAGCAACACAACCACAAACCTGCTTCCTCTGTCTGTCCACCCTTCTCTGCATAACAAAACTCCAAAACGTGGACGGAAATATTTCTTCCTTCCAATGGGCCTGGGAGGCCTAAGGGAACCTGGCTCCTCTATCAGCTAGCTGGTGCTGCTTCAGAAACCTTGGCTTCCTTTTTCATCTCTTGGGAAACACAATTTCTTCAGGATAAGACTCTGAGGCCTTCTAGAAAAGGCGAAAATTTTAGTCTTTTAAGTCCTACTACCTGTATGTCACACAATACTATGTCTGGAAAATTCTGTTGCTTTAACAATCACAGGTTCAAGCCAGAACCAAGGTCCAGAAGTGTCGAGGTCTGGCCTTGACAAAATCACCTCTTGCCAGGGTAGGGGCATGGGAATTGAAGAAATATAAGCAAAGACTATGAAGACACATAAAATAACAAGACAGAAAACGTAGAACAATACCAGGACAGTATTCCAGTGATTACTGGAATCCTGAAATCCACCAAAAATGTTTATTTTTCCACAGCTTTTATACCCAACATAAAGTGGGTAGGAGGGGAGAGAAGGTAGCAAAAGACTTTATTAACATGATACAAAAGATAACCTCCACGGTCAATTGCTTTGTCACTCTGAGACATCAAACCATTAGTCTAGGTAGCAAAGGTGCTCTGGACTGCTCTCCAGGTGACCATACAGTTACAAAAGAAGGAGCAGAAGTACCTTTGCACATTCTGACCACCTGTCAGGATGGCATGGAGCTATCTTAATTTCAGAAGAACCAAGTAATCACATCCTGAGTTGGGATGTGCAACTATGCTGGTCAACCTCCAAATTCTCTGACCGGCAGACAAAGTGGAAATGGGCCTGCATTTTTCAGCCTCCACAATTCCTCCCTCTTTATTGACTTTAATAAAGCCTGTGCTTCTGCAAGAGGACAGATGGTCGCATCTGCCATAGGTGAACACTTTACCGTTTCCCAGACTTACCCCTTTTTGGTACATGTCTTAGGGGCCTGGGAGGAAAAAGGATCAAACCCGTTAATGACTGCCGACCTCTGCAAACAAAAAATTAAGGGAGAAAAATACTTTTGGGCTCTGTGTCTCTGAGACAATTTTTTGTCAAGAGAATTCATCTGCAATTAGATGTTTTTGGAATAAACATTGCTCCTATGGCTAGTCTCCTAATTAAAGAAGAGCTTTTGTTGTGGTTGGTGGTGGTCTAGAATGCTTTTAAACAACTTTTTGTTGTATCAAAATCTAAATTTCTTATCAAATATGTTAAATCCAAGTACTCATACGAAATGTCAAACTTTTCTCAACATCTTATAGTAAACTGAAGTAGTTACAAATATTAAACAGTCAATACCGTGATTTTAGAATGGAAATGAGCAATAAATCCACAATTTGTCATATTATAATTTTCTTAAATACATTTTATTTTATCTACCTGGTTTTTCAAGACAGGGTTTCTCTGTAGCTTTTGAGCCTGTGCTGGAACTAGCTCTTGTAGACAAGGCTGGTCTCGAACTCACAGAGATCCGCCTGCCTCTGCCTCCCGAGTGCTGGGATTAAAGGCGTGCACCACCACCGCCCAGCATCTTAAATCCATTTTAATTAAAAGAAGACAAATGAAGGGTTTTTTTTTTATTTTGTATGGGTGGAGAGTCCAATGGCATTGCTTCTTTTAAGCAACTGTCCAGTCTCTGAGCAGCAGCTGCATCAGGCTCCCCTCCTCATTTGAAGAGGGCTTCACACTCCTTGTAAGGAGTCCTTTTTCCCCTCAGGGGAAAGTTTTGTTCTCAGCTTTTAGGTTTTATATTTTATATTTTAACAATAGATTTTATATTTTAACAATAGATTTAACCATATTGTCAAAATGAGTTCTGTGTCCCAAAGAGTAAAACAGTCAAATGTTCAGTCTGTGTTTCTGGTCTGACTTTCAGGTTTATGGGAGTCTACACAGCAAGTCCACCAAGAGGCTAGAAATCACCAGTTGTCATCACTGTCTTCTTTCCTTTGTCAGACTGCAGCAAGCTGTTGTCAGGATGCTTGGCATGGACTTAATGTCAAAAGACCCAAGCAACGACATCCTGAGTTGGGATGTGCAATTATGCTTCTCAGTATCCAAACTCTCTGATCGTCAGACAAGGTGGGAGTGGTCCTGCATTTTTTGGCCTCCACACAGAAGAGACTCCTTTTTGGATGGAACTAATAATGAAATTGTGTTGCACAAACACCTGGGAATGAATGGATCTGTGGTCAGTAATCAATCCTTGATTGTAAAGGTCAGCTACTCACCCCAGAGTGTGGAATAGCAAGTGTCCATGGTAAGTATATGTGAATATAACTACAGTAAATAATCTTCACAAACCAGGACGGAAACTCGGCTGCACTCCTACCATGCTTCACACTTCCAGCTAATACTTTGGCAGGGTAGCAGTCTTGGTGTTTTCTAAGAAAGTCCAGCATCTCAGATTCTATCAAGAGCTCCCCAAGGGTTTATTAAGCCACCATTTATAAACTCAACAGTGCTTCAAATATCCTTTCCAGTAGCAATTATATTGCGTGTTGTCTTATTGCCCTAAATCAAAAAGAAAGTTATATATTACATACATACAATGAAATGGTAGAGTTAATACTTTTGAGGGGTGTGGGATAAGACACATCTTCCTTTTTGGTTAGCACATTTCCACAATGTTTTTCAAATGTCAGATTATGTCCTGGAAAACTACAAGCAAACACAGTGCAGTGTAAACAGAGAAGGTTGGGCAGAGATCTGGTTTATGTTATTTAAATTCTACTGACAGCATCTACGTTTTATAGCTTAGTAATCTTTCACTGGCTATACCTTGATGTATGTAAAAATAAATAAATAAATAAATAATAACATTTATTTGTCTCATTTAAAGATCCCCATTATTTGTGCTATAAATAACACTGGCCATTAATACTTGTCTATGAACTGTAAGTACTTTTTAATTATATCTCACTATGGCGAACACTACAGAGCATAGTTCTCCATCCCTTTCCTTCTGTGTAAAGAATCGGTAGACTGTAGAGAGGTGTGCCTCATGCATGCATATGTCTTTGTGTTCAAAAGCAGAAGATTGAGTCTCATTTTAAATGTTTCCCTTGGATAATGATCAATATTTTTTGCGTTTGTGAATAGTGTTTTATCTTTTAATTTATTTTAACTGTTTGAAATAGATCAGCTGCAGAAGTGTGTTGATGTTTATCTGAAGTCTTATCTTTATTAAATCACTTATATTCTTAAACTACATAAACAATTTAATAAACACACTAAATACTTATCTAAATGGACTCAGTGAGTCTATTGAGCCAGTCAATTTACTCTTAATTTTCTGGCAAAAAAGAGAAGATAAAACCTGCAGTATCAGTTGAGTCACTGGGGAAATTAAGTCTTCAGTTATCAAATTTGCTGCCAAATCCAAAGTCTCCCCATGAGTACTTGGAGAGCTTTGATACCTGCGTCCCATAGACACAGATGGAGCTACATCCTGACCTCTCTGCACAGTCGCCTGCCAAAGTGGATTTCCTCTCCCAGTTCTGTTCACGATCAGTTGTCCTTCTCCGATCTAAAGGACAGGATCAAGAGAGGCAGTATCTATTTGTGTTATTATTATTATTTATTAGTATTTATGTTCTTACTCATAACAGAAGAGCAGAAAGATTGAAAGCTGTAGTGGGCTCTTCATGGCTAAAGACATACACTGTAACTACTACTAGCCACATTATTAAAATAGAAATTTACAGTTGTTTTTTGAGTCAAAATAGTAATTTTTCAAGTACTCAGTAGTTACATGTAACTAGATTCTAGCTGCTTGGCCTATCCTCACAAACGTCTATGGAACAGAACATATCTGAACAATACAGAATAGCTGTGACACTCTAATTTGAATACCTCGACTTTTTTTCTCTTGTGCCTCCATCTTTTTAATTCACCTAGACAAACAAACACTAAAAATTCCTTTCCCTGTCTCCTTCCCCAGGAGCAACTGCTGTCATGAAAACCACTCCGTTTCAGAAAAAGCATGTTTTCCCTAAATTAGAATGTGTGGACGAAAGAATGCGGCATCTAACGTTTTTGTACTGATGACTAACTTATTAAATTTCTTCACTTGACACTCAATTTAGACATAGAAGTATATGAACACTGTAAGTATGTCTTAGATTGTTCTCTGTCTCATTGCATGGATGTACAATGTTGAGTTTCAAACCCAGGCTGAGGTGTCCATTTAACATATCAAAGTGGAGCTGGCTCCCAGGTTCTTTCAGCATCCCTCAGTCCCTATCTGATACAGGGTATGACTGACATACCCAGCCTACTACCATAAACTTCTCTCTTTCCTGCATAATCCAGGCATCTTGGTTACCTGACCCTTTTGTACCTTTGCCCTCTTGGTTGCTGTACCTCATTCCCCACTCTTCCACTCCCCCTATCTCCGCATAGCCCAGATCTGTATGGTCATGTTCATTCTGGACTCTTCTAGATGTCCCTACTTCTGGATATGCTCTCCCACATATCTATAATAAACTTTCTCTGTACTTAGACCTTTTCATCGGGACCACCGGCTCCCCAGTAATGAGACAGAGACTTATTCTTAATTATAAAAGCTAGCTAGATAGCTTAGGCCTGTTTCTAACTAGCTCTTATAAATTAAATTAACCCATTTCTATAAATTTACATTTTGCCTTTTGACTTTGTTACTTTTACTCTGTATGGCCCATACTGCTTTCTGCTTCCTTCATGTCTGGTTTGAGACTCTCTATAACTCCACCCTCCTTCTTCCCAGCATCCTTTGTGCCTGTAAATCCTGTCCAGCTACTGGCCGCTCCGCTCTTTATTAAACCAAAAGGAGTGACACATCTTCACAGTGTACAAAAGATTATTCTATAACGTTTCTCCTCTACCATACCTAGAAGCAGTCATGGCCTTTCCTT
>JAQHUG010000168.1:1358078-1383901 GCA_028555095.1 Dicrostonyx torquatus | reverse complement strand
CACGGCAGTGTGCAGGTATACATTCACGGTTGGGAGCACGGCAGTGTGCAGGTATACATTCACGGTTGGGAGCACGGCAGTGTGCAGGTATACATGTTACTGGAATAGCAGTATGCAGGTATACATGTTACTGGAATAGCAGTATGCAGGTATACATGTTACTGGAATAGCAGCTGAGAGTTCCACATCTTGCAGGCAACAGGAAATGGACTGAGACACTGGGCAGTATCCTGAGCATAGGAAACCTCAAAGCCTGCCCCCACTTTGACACACTTCCTGCTACAAGGCCACACCGTGTATAGTGCTGCTCTCTGTGAGATTATGGAGCCAGTTACATTCAAACTAGCACAAATATGTTATAAAAACATGATTTGAACTTCTCAGTCTGCAGAACTGTAAGAAATAAATTTAATTTTTGAAAAGCTGCCTGGTCTATGGTATTCTGCTATAGAGTCCGGAAGTGGATTAAGCCCATCTGCTTGTCTCTACAGCTTGGACCGCTCCTTCCCTAACTCAGTGTGCCTTTCAATACTGGAAATGCAGGAAACCTGGAGCACTTAGCAAGTGACTGTAGGTTCTTCAGACTGAGTATTGCACACTTTCCAGCAGGCTCTTACTTTATAAAAAATAGGTTGCATTTGACACTTGTACTTACATAAACTGGGTGTTTTTCTTGTAGGAAGTTGCATCTGACCTGTAGATATGAGGAAAAGATCGTAGGGATGTGAGTCTTCTCCCATATTGAGAGAGCTCACCTAACTAGATGCTTATTAACACATTTGGTAAAGCTGAATGTTGTCTCTATCACTTTACTTCCCACGAGTTAGCATCACACACACACACCAGAAAGCTTAGGTGGGTAGAGCTAAGCAAAATTGCCAGCAGTATCCCAAGGAGACTACAGGACTCAGATTTTCTCGCTGTTACCTCCTCAGTCTCAAGAGAAAGTGCATTTGGGTCACTCAGTATTTCCTCAAAATCAGAAAGTTCTTGGGAACTGTTGAGTGCCTTTGACTGTCATTTTTCCAGGGAAGAAGGGGACAGCCTGGTCTACTTCATCACATTTTATGGGCAGAGAATATTCTAGAAAAGTACTTCACTGAGGACCCTAGAGATTGTCTATTTTTATGCCCCCAATTCCATGACCTCCCAAGTGAAGCTTCCTATCTATTTCACAGGACAAACCTTCTTTTACTTCAAAGGGATTTGGTTTTTCCTGGGAATAAGGGCTGAAGACACCAGGGCTACTGAAGGACCCAGAAGGAACACAGACTTGGTGGCAATCTTCATTTTAGGTCATGACACCACGGTGAAGATCTAATTCATTCTGACCTGAAATAGGCTAAACTGTGAAACCACTGTTATAGTCAGGAAATAATAAACTAATCTTGTATCAATTGTGAAATTGCTTCCCGGCTTGTCTCTTCCACAATGTAGACTATGGTTTACTTTCAACTGTTTTTCCAATATGCTTAATTGAATATTGTAACTGTTGCTCTCTGCAAAACTCTAAAGTCTTACTTATTAAACATTCTTCAATTATGAGTTATATACATACAATTTATACATGGAAAAATTTATCATTTACTCTTTTCAGATAAAACTTTAGTAATTATCAATTTTCCTCATATCTTTACAAATCCACTAAGCTCCCCCGCCCTTCCTCCATTTTTCCCCCACTTTTGATTCATTGATATTTTAATCTGAAAATGTAGCTCAGCAGGCAATAAACAAAACCTATAAACTTCCTTCTCTTAGAATATTTCTAAATCCTTTGACTGGCTAGACCTAATACTAAGCTTGTTTTCAAAGCAAACAGGGAAAGACACAATCCCATTGTGACATTATTTCCTTGGCATTGAGAAAGAAATTCCATGACCCACTTTATTAACAGTTTTCCTAGTCAAGCTTATAATAACTCCTGGCCTCTGCCCTCCGGTGATTTCCGAGGGATTTAGAAGCCTATATCACCTTGACTGATATGTGATATAACTATTTCGTGCATCTAGGAAATTAACTGCTCACCCTTTAGCCTAGGGCTTAATGGATCCAGTCTTGATCTCACTAGCGCTGTTTAACAGCTCACCCTCAGTCCCTTTCCTTTATGAAGTTAAAGGCTTCAACAAATGCTGACCACTTGTTGCCTGCGCTGAGGTACCCCATTTCAGCCTCACCAGCAGAGTTCATTCCTCTGCCTTGTTCGTTAGTTCATGCGACAAATAGCCAGTTACTGCCTAGGATGTACCAGGACCAAATGCTGAAATGTCATGGCCAACCTACTATATTCATTCTTTTCAAAACACTAGGTAGTGTGCTCACTTTTTTTTTTACATTATCTGCAGAGATTTACATCCTACAGTTAGTCAGTTTTTAGCTTAAATTGCAGGCTAGTGGGTTTTTTTTTTTGTTTTTTTTGTTTTTTTTAGTCATTGAAAGTCCCTGTGTTTATAACACAAATCATGTAGATTGCGAGAAGGGTAGAAGCCCAAACAATCTAATGTGTTGTGAAGACATTATTGTATATGAAACTAGACTTCTAGACTGTGCTTTATTCAAACAATCTAAACCTATGAGGCAGCACTGATTGGGTGTTAACACTGCAGTGTTTGGGAATCATTTTCTAATACCATGACTTTACTTTTCTGTTTCTCATGAATTGGAGGTGGAAGGGGGCAGAGGGAGTTGAGAAAGGTAGTGACTTTGTCTGAAGGCGTCCCTGGCATCATTTGCTCTGTGTCCGTGCGGCACTCAACACATATGCTGCGCATTATTTTCTATAACCTGCCTTTTTCATTACAGTTCCAGTTCCTACCCTGTAATTTCTACGTACACATAATTATTATTTCAGGTGTTAAATTCTACATTTGCAAGGATCTACACTCCAGCCCTCCAAAACAAAAGACAGCCAACTAAATACAATTACCACATTATGAAATATGCAAATTCTAGCAATAATCATGTTCTAAGAATATCCAGACTAAGACAATTTTCCTCAAGTTCCTGAATTAACTGACCAAATGATACAAATCTACATTTTTTCCTTTGATAATTTTGACTTTGGGTTACACACTTAATAAGTGACCAAACTCTACATGTTAGAAAACAGAAAGTAGAAATTAACAGGAAAATTGAATGTTTCTGTATAAATGTTCACGGCCTGTCTCTGGATAGAACGTCTTACATCCTTCTGGTTCTTAGCTCCAGGGTTCACTGAGACAATTTTGCCTCTACCTGCTAGTACTCCTGCATTATTTTAACACTGAAAACGTTTGTCTTGATTAGGACTAATACAGATCATTTTGTATATAGTTTCAGTATAGCGCTTTGAGCACTTCACCCCCTGGGGGTTCCCAGTAATGTAATATTGGTTATAGGGATCATTCAAAATCATTAAAACTGTTTGAACTATGTAAATAAGAATCACAATGGAAAACTAAGATTCTTTCTCACAAAATTACAAAGATAAGCTGTATCTTTGGAAGAGAATTGGACAGTGTTCTTGTTTGGTGCGTAGCCTCTGTCTATAAAGAGAAGCTTATTTCTTCTCTTTACTAGCTGGAACGTGTGCTCTAGCAATTGTTAAATGTTCTGTGGTTGTCAAAGTGTAATTCAACATGACCCCTGTACCAGAAGTTTGTAGAAATGAGCTTGATTAGGGAAATAACCAGGCTAGCTAAAGAATAAAACAATTATATTTTTATTTATTATAAGGGGAAAACTCACAAAACAGGAACAAGAAGTCCAAGCTCAACTGTGTCCTGTGGGAATCACAGAGAGACAACACCTGGACTCCTAGTCCCAGGAAGCCACGCCTTAACTTGGATCCACCTCTCAGAGATAATTGTCTAAAAAGGTTTCCCCATCAGAAGTTCTATTTATGAGGCTATCCTACAGATATAATTACATGTGTAAAATATACTCTGAGTAAAAGGAGAATCATGAAAACATTATTCATTATAGAAAAGATTGAAAGCAACCTAAATTTCTATCAGTGAAGGGCTTATTAAAAACCCTGTGACATATTCACCGAATGGACTGTTTTTCAGCCTTCAAGTGTGAGATGATTATATACAATGATATTAGAAACAGTTCAAAAGCACAGTTTAATGGAAAAACAATTAGAATTCACATTATGCACATGCCACCATTTATATACGTGCACACATGTGTGAATGCATACATATATAATCATAATAGATTGCATTTAAAGAAAAGAGGAATCCCTTTGCTGCCTTATGAAGTTGCGACTATGTTCACACATCACGTATATACATGTATGAATGTTGCTTGCACATATTCTAATTTATCAATTAAAGAAATGTTGTAGTCCTTATTTTCATTGTGTCCATGAAGAAACTGAACTTTATTGTAGATATTAGGATGGGTAACATAGCAATTACAGATAATCAAGTACTTCTAACCAGAAACTGTACCCTAGTGTGTGGGCTATGTGGTGTTTCCCCTAGTCTTCTCATGCTGGAAAATAGCATCAGCCTGTATGGTTTATAGTTTTTTCAGGATACGTAAGTCAGAACATTGAAAAACAGCCTATACTTAGTTTATAACTAGTTTCTGGGTGTTTTCCTTTACGCTTCTTAGAGTACGAAGTTTTTTAAAAGCAGCACTCTGTGTGTGCGGAGCTGATTCTCAAGGACTCTGACTGTGGATCAGACTGATTCCTGAGCCCACTGCTGTCAGTTCTATGCACAAACAGAGAAGCCTGGGTGGTTTTGGACTTGGCCTTTTGTTCTCACAACATTCAGAAATCCTTCAGAAGCTCAGGTACATGTTTGCAATTGTTTGAAAAAGAGAAATTTAACTCAATTATTTAAAAGGCTATAACTTTTCTTTTTCACTTTTCTTATTGACAACTGATGATACCTGTTGACTTAGAAACAAATAGATCATTTTGAAAGACTGTCAGGGAGAATTTTTAATCTATAATAAGCAAAAACGTTTGTGTCTCACAAAAAGTAAGCGAACTTTATGTCAAGATAAATTTGCTGCACATTAGATTTGCTGTAAATTTTAAATAATGCAGATGGGGCCAAACACAACACAACAAAACAAAATAATACAGGGGAAGATTCAGAAACATTGATCATAGTCAAAATACACCCCAGTACTGCGAAGAGCTTTACTTCAGTAATATCTGTGGTCATTGACTGAATCAATAAAACTCATTCTTTCAAGAGCATCCAATTATCAGTTTACTGTTGAGTGGGCATTCTAATAAATCAGCATACTTTGTATAGAATTAGACAAGGGCAACATGCAAATTAATAACAGCACAAAAAAATGTGGGGCAAACTCCCAGCAGACCCGGAAAATCATCTTGTGATTAATTGTTTCATTTAAATTTGCTTCATAGAAGGAAACATTTCACAGCCATACCCATCTGATGGGTAGTTTATGGCTAGCCATATTAATAGAGTTTGATTAAGCACTTAAGAGAAAAGATCAATATACCTTTGTCATATTTACACAACAAAGGCAGTGTGTCAGTGGTTGGGACCCAGCAGGAGCTGAGGTACTATATTATTCAAGAAGTTAACAGTAATATATTTTATAAGCACTTTAGTCATTTAGAAAATGGGCCTTATTAATAGATCTCAACAGCTTAGATGCAATGAACTGAAAAATGAGTAAAGCAAAAGAATTTTCAGAAACAAAATAAATCAAGACAGTTAATATTGACAATTTTTTTGTAAGAAACATACAAAAATTACAAATAGAAAAGATTTGGTTGACACCTAAGTTAAGTATTCTAATAATAGTTTAGGCCACAAGAAGGAAACTCAGACTGACCTGGAGCATCGTGGGCCCTCTTGCAGAAATGTCCCGCTAATTAGCATCTCATTTTCATCTAGTCAGTCTGCTCATTGTGAACAATCAGTCGTCTACACCATGACAAGAACTCAAACATGGAATGGGATGTGTTGGGTTCCTGATGATCCGCAGCAAAAAACTTCAGGAAGAGAAAACAACTTCTGAAACTGAACATGGAGGAGCTTGTGGGAGCACCGCTGTTCCTCTGGATTGGACACGCTGGATGGGTGGACACCTTCTGAGTCCCTCGGAGGAGTCTAATAAAGCTGGCTTCTGATTAGAATGAGTTTACAGTTTAGGAGCTAAAGCTTTAAGGGAGGAACCAGAAAAGATCAATTACAGTCCTGCTTTTGCACTATTTAAACAGGAAGACTGCTAATATAGGTAGAGTGGAAACTTCAACTCTGAAATCCAGGAAACCTGGGTTTGCAGTTGCCCTGATGATTCAGTGGGTAAAGGCATTTGCCAACAACCATGATGACCTGATTTCAATACCAAAGCCACTTACTTGATGAAAGGGCAGCCATAGCCCCTGAGCTGGAGAGCTCAGAGTAGGGTCCAGGGTAAACCACGCAGGAAAATCCTGCAACATGTATGGACTGAGGAATCTGGAAGAACTTGGTGGCCAGCATCAGTTTTGATAGGTTAATAGGTACCTCAGTTTTGTCCTTGGTTTGAGACCTACCATGCACTATATAAAGATGAAAAAGGGGACTGGAAAGATGGCTCAGTGGTTAACAGCACTGGATGCTCTTCCAGAGGTCATGAGTTCAATTCCCAGCAACCACATGGTGGCTTACAACCATCTGTACTGAGATCTGGCACCCTCTTCTGGTTTGCAGGCATACATGACAGCAGAATGTTGTATACATAATAAATAAATAAATCTTAAAAAAATAAAGATGAAAAAGCACTGATTTATATAGCCTCTGTCAAATATTCTAGTCATTTTGGATTACCATGACTTACTTAGACATTCAAGAGATAAGATTCACAGATGCAACAAAGTCTGGATTTTGTTATTAAGCAAGAACCATTGTCAGGTGAGCAACCAGCACCTCCAAATTTGCTAATAACAGTTGCCAGGCAAACTTCCAAAATTTTCTTGCATTTAATTTGAATCTCTAGAACTGTTCCAAATGCTGTTTTCTTCTTTCTTGTTTCCAAATGCTGTTCTGTCTTAATTATGGTTTCTATTTCTATTCTTATAAAGAAAAACATTTAAGTAAGGTAGTGGCTTACCGTATGTAGTAAGCATGGTAGTATGTAGGCAGACATAGTGCTGAAGAAATAGCTAAGAATTCAAAATCTTGATCTGACGTTAACAGGAAGTGGTCTGGGCATGGCTTGAGCACATATGAAATCTAAAAGCCCACCTCCAGAAGGAGTGTCTCTTGGTGACAATAGCTATGAAGTAATTTCACTTCCTCCAACAAGGCCATACTTCCTGATAGTGCCACTGCCTTTGGGGGGCATTTTCTTTCAAATCACCACATCTCCTTATACTAAATCTTTGTGATATAACTACAGAGAAGTCTATGAATATGTATAAAGGAGTAAACTAAAAGATATCAATTGGATGCTTTCAAAATTGTCTTTCCTGTGCAGCATTTTAATATCAGCAATGGCCTCTGTAGCCCAAATCTTGGCAATTAGAGCTCTTGTGTACTTGTGTGCATGTGTGCTTGTGTGAGTGTGTGCATAGATAGTGTACATTTTTACACACTTTCCCTTTTTTCTATTCCACTGTCTTATCTCACACACCACAGGGGCCAAGGATTGTGCATAGAATCAGAGTTGCTGCATGGTAAAATGCATTATGAACAAGAGTTAAAATTACAGTTCATCAGACTTCAGTGGTTATTCTGTCAAGCATTAGGGGATGAATGCAAATTATTAAAACCCCTGAGCAATCAATTAAAATTGATCGTGGCTTACTTCCCATTGATTCTGTGGCTAAAACTTGGACCAGAGGGAGTGTCTCTTGGTGACAATAGCTATGAAGTAATTTCACATGTCCATATTCTTGCGTACTGTGGTATATTGAACATCCTTTGTAAGTGGCAGATATTTAAGATGAAGATCATTTAAATGTGGGGGGAAAATATTATCTGAGGAAAAAATACAAGAAAAGGAGATGTTTCCTGTAAGCCAATATTTAATAATAACCTACTCTATTAGAAATCTATCACGATTAATATTTCAAGAAAAGACTACACCAAAGATGGGTTTCAAGAAGAGAAAGGCACAAACTGGTAGGATCTGAATGGTGTAACTGACTGGTGGACAGATGTAAAGAGGCAGCTGTTACTGCAGCTGAGCCTCTTCTCTGGCGACCTGCTTTGTGAAGCACCTATTCGTTACAGAAGAATGCTTCCTCATGACTCTCTGCTTTCTGCATTCTGTGTCACTGCATTGGCATCCCCTGGATTTGTCTCTGTAGAGTATCTACTCTATTTCCTACCTGTAACATTCAACCTTCACTGAGTTGCTGCATAGACTTTCAATTCCAATGGAGAGCATAAATGCAATTACTCTAAAGAATTTCTGGTCCTGCAAGCTAGCAATTTCTCAGCGTGGTCTCTAGGCCAGTATCATTGGCTTCACCCAAGACCTTAATAGAAATGTAATTTCTTATAGCCACTCTTTGTCCTACTGAATCAAAAACTCCAGTGAGAGGACCCAGGGGCCTTTGTCTTAGCAGATGGTTCTGATACATGTCAAAATCTAAAATCCAGCAGAACTCACAATCCTTTTGTGTCCAACAGTAAATGTGGGTAGCCCTGTAACTTTTGTTCCTGATGTAAGATGAGGCAATCCTGCAATGTTATTGCCACAGGACAAGTTACCTATGTTGTTCTGTAACTTTTCTTTGGTGAAGATCAATGACAAGTTAGTAGCACATTCTTCTACTTTGCAATTCAAGGGACATTCTGAACTTATAGATGATTTGCTTTGGCTTCTGTGTGTTATTTACTAGAGGCTAAATGATCAATGTTTAATGAGACAATATTAGTGCAGAGCAGACACTTCATGGTTGTGCAGGTGAACCCAGCCTCCCAGGTATTAATCTCTGTCTTGTTAGGGTTTCTACTGCTATGAAGACACAGCATGACCATAGCGACCCTTATTAAAGGAAAACATTTAATTGGGGTGACTCGCTTGTAGCTTAGAGGTTTAATCTATTATCATCATGGCAGGAAGCAAAGCGACATGCAGGCAGACATGGTGCTGGAGCTGAGAGTGCTTACATCTTGATCCAAAAGCAATAGGAAGTGAACTGTCTCACTGAGCATGGCTTGAGCATATATGAGACCTCAAAACGCATCTCCATAGTGACATGCTTCCTTCAACCAGCCCACATCTACTCCAACAACACCTTCTAATAGTGTCACTCCCTTTGGGGTCATTTTCTTTCAAACCATCACTTTCTACTCCCTGGCTCCTGAAGCCTTGTAGTCATATCATAATGCAAAAATGCATTCAGTCCAGCTTAAAAAATCCCCATAATTTATCACTCTCAAACTTATTTAAAACACTAATTTTAAAGTCTGTTTTGAGATTAATGAAATCTCTTAACTGTAATTCCCTATAAAATAAAAATCAAAAAGCAAATCATGTATTTCCACAGAATATGCATTACCATTCCCAATGCAGGGGAGGGAGCATAGTGAGGAAATACTAGACCAACACAAGACTGAAAACCTGCTGGACTAACTCCAAACCCTGATTCTCCATGTCTGATGTCAAAGCACTCTTCAGTTCTTCAACTCCTTTCATCTCTATTGAATGTAACACACTGCTTTTTCTCAGGCTGGTTCCACTCCCTGTTAGCAGCTTTCCTTGGCAGGTATCCCACGGCTCTGGCATCTCCAACATCTTGGGGCCTCCAAAGGCAACCCAAGACTTTATATTCACAGCTTCATGGAATGGCCTCTCTACTAAGCCTCCATTGAGGGACATATGCCTGGCCTCCGTTGCTTTCCTTAGGAGCAGAGGCAAATTTCAGATCCCTTTCTTCTATACTTAACTCTAAAGTCAGAACTAAGTGGCTGAAGCTGCCAAATTCTTCAGCATGCTGGGACTAGAACATGGCCCCCTTGTTCAATTATATCGTCAACAACTCTCTGTTTTCCGTGGTATCCTTCAGAGACTAAACTTGGTCCTGAAACTTACTTTGTAGACCAGGTTAGCCTACACCAACTCCGACCTTCTTAGTGTTGGGATTAAAGATGTGCATCACCACAACCAGCTCTAAGCTTTTCTTTAGTTCCTTTTCACAGATTAGAAACTCAGCTGGGTGGGATCTAGCTCTGAGGTCACCACTCCATTTATTTCCTTTCTTACTCTGTTGATCTCCTTGAACATAGAATTTAGCTCCATTATCATTTTCTCCTAAAATATTTTTCCTTGCACACGTTTCTCCTTTTCATTATATGTCATCATTAGAGTTTCCACTAATAACCACAAGACAAATTTTATGCTAGGCCATTTTGAAATTTCATCTGACAACAGAATTGATTCAAAAACTCCTCACTTTAGCCTCAGGCAAACTCTTCAGACAAGAGCGAAGACAACCACATTCTTCACCAGAATATCACAGGAATCATTTCTGGGCAACATACTAACATTCTTCTGAAACCTCTTCAGCCAAACCCTAACAGTTCAAATTACTCTGAGCCCCAGTTTCTTCCATGCTCCTACTGGTATGGCCCATTAAGCAGCATTTAAAGTATTCCTTGGCTTTCCTAACCCAAATTCTCAAAGTCCATATTATTCCAAACTAAAACATGGTCTGACATATCACAGTAATATCCCATTTCTGATACCAGTTTCTGTCTTAGTTAGGATTTCTGTTACTATGAAGAGGCACAACACCATACCAACTCTTATAAAGGAAAACATTTAATTGGAGCGGCTAGCTTCCAGTTTAGAGGTTTAGTCCACATCATCATGGCAGGAAGCAAGGCAGCATGTTGGCAGACATGGTCCTGGAGCTTAGTGCCCTTACATCTTGATCCAAAGGTGATAGGAAGTGAACTGTTTCGCTGAGCATGGCTTAAGCATATACAAGACATCAAATTCTGTCTCCACGATGACATGCTTTCCCCAACAAGACCACACCTACTCTAATAAAGCAACACCTACGAATAGTCTACCCCATTTGGGGGTCATTTGCTTTCAAACCATCACAATCTCTGAGTTTGTTCCTTCAACAGTCCATAGAGCTGAAAGCCAGAAGGTGGGATGTAGAACCTAGGTATGAGCTTAAGAACAGAAGCATGGCTTGATGGGATGTAGGCAATAGTAGCATGACCAGCCACATGTGAAACAATGGCCTTTGCATTGTGTAGGCTCCTTAAGCTTCCAAAAATAATACCATAGGATTTGGAGACAAGAAAGGATCTTAGCATATACAATAAGATGCCTCCATCTCATAGGGAGGAAGCTATAGGCTTACAGACTAAGGTACAACAATATTAATGTACACTGATAACAGTCAAACCAAGTCGAGTATAAGAATTCTGTCTTCTGCCCATTGTCCTTGTACTGTTCCCATGCTGAGCCATCTGAGACCTGCCAGGACTCAAATCTGCTCATGCTAAGGGAGACTCAGCTAAATGATGTCAACTGTGACAAATAAAGCAGAAGTCCTGTGTGCATGTGTGTATGTGTCTGTGTATATACCTGTGTGCCGCTGCAAGTTTGTGGAAATCAGAAGACAAGTTCTGAGAATTAGTTCTTTCCTTCACCAAATAGGTCCTGAGGACTGAACTCAAGTTGTCAGGCTTGGAAGAAAGTGCCTTACCTGCAGAGCTATCTTCCCCAAACACATATGTGTACTTGTGATTGTCAAAGAATACAAAGAAGAGGGGATCCCAGGTGTCCACCGGGATGTCCCCAGCTGGGTATTTGGGCAGCAGAGGAGAGGGTCCCTGAACTAGCCTTGTCCCATAGTCACATTGATGAATATCTTGATCATCACCATAGAAATCTTGTCCGATGGATGGAGATAGAGACAGAGACCCACATTCACATCAGAGCAATGGATTGAGCAACCAAGGTCCAGTCGAAGAGCAAAAGGTGGGAGAAGATGAGCAAGGAAGTCAGGACAGGGAGGGGCTGGTCCACCCACTGAGACAGTGTGCCTGATCTAATGGGAGCTTACCAAATCCTGTTGGACTGAGACTAAAGGAGCATATGACCAAACCGGACTCTCTGAATGTGGCTGCCAATGGGGACAGACTGAGAAGCCATTGTTAATGGCTCTGGCACCTATCTCCTCTGCATGTATTGGCTTTTTTGGGAACCCAGTGTATTTGGATGCACACCTTCTTGGGCCAGGATGAAGCGGGGAGGGCCTTGGACTTTCCACAGGGCAGGGTACCCCGCCCTCCCTTAAGGAAGAAGGGAGAGGGAGGAAGGGTAGTGGGGGAGCAGGAGGGGACTGGGAGAAGGGGAGGAAGTGTAAATTTTTGAATGAAAAAAATAAAAAAACATGAAAAAAATACAAAGAAGAGTAACCCAAGAAGTTAATAAAAGCGGTTAGCTGCAGAAGAGAAAGCAAAAGAGAAGAAAATGAAGTTGAAAATTATTCAGTGATAAAACCCCCAATTATTTGTGACTTTGACTTGGAAATTATGCAAATGTTTTACATAATTTAAAATAAATTTTTACAAAAGGAATCCTTTTAGATTAGAATATACTAAACCAAATTAATCTAGCTAGATACATTAATAAATAATTAATAAAGTAATTGAACAGTTTTAGTAGAGCAAAACAACTGCAATCAAACACTAACCTCATGCACTTGCAGAACTTTTAGTGAGCCCCTCATCCATCAGACCCTGGAAACTACAAGTCCCACTCCACCTCCAAACCCACCATCCCATGACCTCAGAGGACCTCTGATACATAGACTGCGACTGCACAGAGCTGACCAAGAGGTGAGTGATCAGTGTTCCAGTTGCACAGCCAAGTCTCTAGGTCCTAGGTGCATGGGCAAAACTCCAGGCCCCTCCCCACCGGCCTCAGCTTCACTGCTTAGCCAGGAGGCAAAACACCTGCAGAAAGGCTGCTCCAACACTGCCCATCAATCAGACCCTGTAATCTACAAGTCCCACTTCTCTGCCAAACCCACCCATCCCCAAAGCTATCAGCAGCTCCCTAAGATACAGGCAGTGACTGCACAGAGCTGGCTAAGAGGAGTTCCCTAAGACACAGAAAGCAACTGCAATGATTGGTCCAAGAGAGGATCCCTAAGACACAGACACCGACCCTAACCCTAACCCTAACCCAAGAGGCAAAGACACTGCCTGTACTAACTGAAGGAAGAGATGGGTAGATGCCAAAGCAGGAATACATTCAACAGTCTAAAAAGCAACATGGCAACACCAGAACCCAATGGTCATACAACAAGAAGACCTAAACATCCTAAAGTAGAAGAAGCAGAAGAAAATGACCTTAAATATAACTTTATGAAAATAATAGACATCCTTAAAGAGGAAATGAAAAATTCCCTGAAAGAAATGGGGGAAACGACAAACAAAAAATTGGAAGAAATCAATAAATCTCTTAAGAAAACTCAAAAAATCAAGAAAAAAACAATCAAGTAGGAGAAGCAAACAGTTCAAGACTTGAAAACCGAAAAAGAGGCTGTGAAGAACCCACAAGCCAAGGGATTCTGGAAGTGTACAATCTGAATAAACAAACAGGAACTACAGAGGAAAGCATAACCAACAAATGCAGGAGATGGAGGAGAGAAGCTCAAGGGTTGAGGATACGGCAGAGGAAACAGATACACTGGTCGAAGAAAATGTTTAACCCAACAAGTAGGGGATTTGTTTTGGTTTTGGATTTTTGAGACAGGGTTCCTCTGTCACCTTGGGACCTTTCCTGGAACTACCTCTTGTAGATCAGACTGGCCTTGAACTCACAGAGATCTGCCTGCCTCTGCCTCTGGAGTGCTGGGATTAAAGGTGTATGCCACCACCCAGTTTAACCCAACAAATTCTTAACACAAAACATCCAGGAAATCTGGGACACGATGAAAAGACCAAACCTAAGAATAATGGGAATAGAAGAAGGAGAACTCCAGCTCAAAGGCACAGAAAATATATTCAACAAAATCATAGAAGGAAACTCTTCAACCTAAAGAAGGATATGCCTATGAAGGTACAAGAAGCTTACAGAACAACAAATAGGCTGCACCCAGAAAAATAATATAATAATCAAGACACTAAACATACACAATAAAGAAAGTATATTAAGACCTTAAAAGGAAAGAGGCCAAGTAGCATATAAAGGTAGACCTATCAGAATTACATACAGCTGAATTCTCAATGGAAACACTGAAAACAAGAAGGTCCTAGACAGATGTGTTTAAGACACAAAGAGACCACAGATGCAAGTCCAGACTACAATACCAGGCAAGGCCTTCAATCACCATAGGAGGAGAAAACAAGATCTTCCATGAAAAAAAAATCATATTTAAGCAATACCTATCCACAAACCCAACCCTACAGAAAGTACTAGAAAGAAAACTTCAAACCAAGGAAATTACCTGCATCCACAAAAACACAGGCAACAGATAATGTGACACAAGAAAACCTCAAAGAATGGAAACACACTAACACTACCACTGAAAAATAACAAGAATTAATAGTCATTAATATCTCCTAATATCAATGGACTCAATTCACCTATAAAAAGACGCATGCTAACAGAATGGATATGAAAACAGGATCTAGTCTTCTGCAGTATACACGAAACACACATCAACCTCAAAGACAGACATTAGCTCAGAGTAGAGGGTTAGGAAAAGATTTTTCAATCAAATGGACTTAAAAGACATGCAAGTTTACGTATCCTAATATCTAACAAAATAGACTTTAAACTGAAATCAATCGAAAGAGATAGAGGACACTTCATACTGATCACAAGAAAAATCCATCAAGATGAAGTCTCAATTCTATACATCTATGCCCCAAATAGAAGGGCACCCACATATGAAAAAAAATTACTAAATCTTAAATCGACCTCAGACCCCACACCCTAATAGCAGTAGACTTCAGCACCCCATTCTCACCAATGGGCAGGTCTGAAACACAGAAACTTATCAGAGAAATAGGAGAACTAACAAGTGTCATGATTCAAATGGACTTAACAGACATCTACAGAACATTTCACCCAAACACAAAAGAATATATCTTCTCTCAGCACCTCATGGAACCTTCTCTAAAATTGACCACATACTTGGTAACAAAGCAAACCTCAAAAATAAAAATTGGAATCACCCCTGTATCTTATCAGATCACTGTGGCTTAAAGTTAGAATTCAACAGCAACACTAATTGCAGAAAGCCCACAAACACACAGAAATTGAACAGTACTCAGCTGAATCACCCCTGGGTTAAGGAAGAAAGAAAGAAAGAAATTAAAGAATTCTTAGAATTTAACAAAAATGAATGCACTATGTACCCAAACCTATAAAACACTATGAAAGAACATCTACGAGAAAAGCCCACAGCTCTAAGTGCCTATATAAAGAAAGTGGAGAAAGCTCACACTAGCAACTTAACAGCACTCCCTGAAAGCTCTAGAACCAAAAGAAACAAATTCACCCAGTAGGAATAGATGACAACAAACAATCAAATTAAGGACTGACATCAATAAAATAGAAACAAAAATAAAACAATGCAAATAATCAATGAAATAAAGATCTGGTTCTTTGAGGAAATTAACAATATAGACAAACTCATACCCAAAATAATCAAAAGGCAGAGAGAGAGAGAGGGAGAGAGAGATTATCCAAATTAACAAAATCAGAAATGAAAAGGGGTACATAACAACAGACATTAAAAAAATCTAGAGAAACACTGGGTTGTACTTCAAAAACCTGTACTCCACAAAATTAAAAAATCTAAAAGAAATGAACAATTTTCTGGATAGGTACCACATACTAAAACTAAATCAAGATCAGATGAACAGTTTAAACAAACCTATAATTTCTAAGGAAATAGAAACAGCCATCAAAAGCCTCCTCCCACCCAAAAAAAAAAACTCAAAAAACAAAAACTCAGGGCCCAATGGTTTCAGCACATAATTCTACCTGAACTTCAAAGAAGAGCTAATATCTATACTTCTCAAATACTTCCACACAATAGAAGCAGAAAAAATGTTGCCAAACTTTTTTTATGCGGCTACAGTTACTCAGATACCCAAACCACACAAAGACATATGTAAAGACAAGGAACATATCTAAACATAATGTACATAAAAACAATATGCAGCAAGCTGACAGTCAACATCAAATTTAACAGAGATAAACTCAAAATGATTCCACTAAAATCAGGAACAAGGCAAGGCTATTTGCTCTTTCCATATCTATTCAACTTAGTATTCAGTGTTGTAGCTATAGCAATAAGACTACAAAAGGAGATCAAGGGGACACAAGTTTGGAAGGAAGAAGTCAAACTTTCATTATTTACAGATGGTATGATAGAATACATAAGTGACCCCAAAAATTCTACAAGGGAATTCTTACAGCTGATAAATACTTTCAGTAATGTGGTAGGACACAAGATCAACTCAAAAAAAAAATCAGTAACCATCCTATATACAAATGATAATGATGCCGAGAAAGATATCAGAGAAGCATCCCTCTTTACAATAGCTACAGATAACATAAAATATCTTGGGGAAACTCTAGCCAAAGAAGTGAAAGACCTGTACAATAAGAACTTTGAAGAAAGAAACTGAGAAAGATATCAGAAAATGGAAAGATCTCATATGTTCTTGGATATGTAGGATCAACCTAATAAAGATGGAAATCCTACCAAAAGTAATCTACAGATTCAATGCAATCTTTATCAAAATCCCAACACAATTCTTCACAGGCCTTGAAAGAACAAACCTCAATGGCATATGGAAAAACAAAAACAAAAACAAAAAACAGGATAACCAAAACAATTCTGTACAATAAAGGAACTTCCAGAAGCATCACCATCCCTGACTTCAAGCTCTATTATAGAGCTATATAAATGAAAACAGCTTTGTATTGGCACAAAAACAGACAGGTGGACCAATGGAATCAAATTAAAGACCCTGATATTAATCCACACACCTATGAACACCTGATTTTTGACAAAGAAGCTAAAATTATACAATGGAAATAAGAAAGCATCTTCAACAAATAGTGCTGGTGTAACTGGATGTCAACAATAGAAGAATACAAGTAGACCCATACCTATTCCTATACACAAAACTCAAGTCCATATGGATCAAAGACCTTAACATAAAACAACCACACTGAACCTCATAGGAGAAAAAGTGGGAAGTAGCCTTCAATGCATTGGCACAGGAGACCACTTCCTAAATATAATACCAGTAGCACAGACACTGAGAGTTACAACAAATTAAGGGGACCTTTTGAAACAGAGAAGCTTCTGTAAGGTAAAGGACACAGCAAATAAGACAAAATGACAGCCTACTGAATGGGCAAAGATCTTCACCAACCCCATATCAGTCAAGGACTGATCTCCAATATATATAAAGATCTCAAGAGACTAGACATCAAAATATCAAATAATCCAATCAAAAAATGGGGTACAGATCTAAGCAGAGAATTCCCAACAGAAGAATCTTATTTGAGGAACTGTTCAACATTCTTAGCCATCAGGGAAATTCAAATCAAAACAACTCTGAGATACCATCTTATGCCTGTCAGAATGGCTAAGGTCAAAAACACCAATGACAGTTTATGCTGAAGAGGATGTGGAGTAAGGGGAACACTCCTCATTGCTGGTAGGAATGCAAATTTTTACAGCCACTTTGGAAATCAGTATGGTGGTTTCTCAGAAAATTGGGAATCAACCTACCTCAAGACCCAGCAAAACCACTCTTGGGTATACACCCAAAGGAAGCTCAATTGTAGGAGGAGGCTGCTAGCTAGTTCCTGGCTGCCAAGCACTGAAATAATCACACAGAAACTGTATTAATTAAATGACTGTCCATTAGCTCTAGCTTCTTATTGACTAACTCTTACTTATATTAATTTAACCCATTTCTATTAATCTATATATCGCCACGTGGCTGTGGCTTACTAGCTAAAGTTCTGGCATCTGTCTCCAGTGGGGCTACATGGCTTCTCTTTGATCATGCCCTTTTTCTGCCAGCATTCAGTTTAGTTTCCCCTGTCTACCTAAGTTTTGCCCTGCTATAGGGCCAAAGCAGATTCTTTATTCCTCAGTGGTATTCACAGCCTACAGAGGGGAATCCCACATTACTCAATCATACCACAAGGACATTTGTTCAACTATGTTCATAGTAGCGTTATTCATAATAGCCAGAACCTGGAAACAACCTAGATGGCTCCTCAACCTAAGAATAGATTTTAAAAAAAAAAATGTAGTACACTTACACAATGGAATACTATTCAGCAGTAAAAAACAATGACATCTTGAAATTTGCATGCAAATGGATGAAACTAGAAAAAAAATCCTGAATGAGGTAACCCAGACCCAGAAAGACACAGTATAATGGATCTAATCTACATGGGAAGTAGGAAAAAAATCAAAATCTTCTGGGTAAATTGGGAGCATGTGGACTATGGGAGAGGATAGACGTCGAGGAGAAAGGAAAGGGAGCAGAGAAAAATATATAGCTCAATGAAAACAATAAATTTTTCTTTAAAAAAAACAAACACAGTATGTGCCCACTGATAAGTGGATATTAGACATAAAACAAAGAATAACCACGCCCACAGAGAAGCTATAAGCAGAGAACAAGGAGAATCTTCACAAAACCCACATGGATTCCCCTGGGAAATAGACAAGATTGTATGAGGAAATAGGATTATGGGAATGTGGGGGAAAGAGGGTGGTAGAGGAGGAGGAGGGAAGAAGGAGAGTGGGAGGTGAACATGAGGGAACAGGATGGTCAAGATATGGGAAGGAAAGTGAGGGAGAGAAAAGAGAGAGATAGCTTGGTCGAGAGACCATTATGGGGCTAGCAAGAAACATAGCACTATAGAAATTCCAAGAAACTCACAAGGATGGCCCCAGCTAAGACCCTAAGCAACAGCAGAGAGGGCACCTGAACTGGCCTTGCCCTGCAGTCAGATTGATGACTACCTTAATTGTCACCATCTAGCCACTGCTGGAAGCAGGAGCAGAGATTCACAGCAGTGCACTGGGCTGAGCTCCCATAGCCCAGTTGAAAAGAGGGAGGACGATAGTATGAAATAATGGGTTAAAATCATGATGGGGATATCCACTTAAACAGCTCACCTGAGCTAATGGAAGCCTTCCGACTCTGGTCTGACAGCAGGGAAAACAATATAGGACCAAACTAAGCCCTCTGAATGTTGTATGGCTGGGACAGTCTATGGGGCCATTGATAGTACAACCAGTATTTATCCCTAGGGCTTGAACTAGTTTTTGGAACCTATTCTCTCTGGAGGGATACCTTGTTCAGCCTAGATATAGTAGGTAGGACCTTGGTCCTGCCTCAAAACAATGTGCTAGAATTTGCTGTCTCCCCATGGGAAGCCTTACCCTCTCTAAGGAGTGGATGGGGCTAGAAAGAAGGGGAGAGCAGAGGGAGTGGGAGGAGGTGAGGGAATGGAAATGGGGAATCGGTTTGTAAAATTTCAATTAAATAATAATAAAACACTATAAAACTTCATGAAACATTAACAAAAAAGCTGGTAGTGAAAGTACCTAAGCATGTATGTATGTGTCCTGGTTAGATTTTTGTCAGCTTGCCGCAAGACAGTGTTTTAGAAAAGGGAACCTCAATTGAGAAAATGCCCCCATCAGATTGGCTTGTAGGTAGGCCTGCGAGAAGGCTTTCTCAATTAATAATTGATTTAGGAAGATCCGGCCCATTCTGAGCAGGGCCACCCCTGTACAGTAGATTCTTGATAGTATAAGAAGATGTGCTGAGCAAGTCAGAGGGAGCAAGCCACTAAGCAGTGTTTCTCTGTGGCTTCTGCCTTTAGTTCCTGAATTGACTTCCTTCAGTGATGGGCTGCACAGAGAGCACAGCCAGGGGCTCTGAGGTGCTCAGCTGCGTACACATGATTTCTCTGAATATGCTCTGTCTATTCACACTATCATTCCTTATAATAGCATCATAATATAAAAGGTACACTGACATCCTACCAAGTGGGGACAGTGCTTGGGTAGAAAATGCTGCTGCAGGGTGAGTTGTCAGAAGCTAGGAGGATGGCACCAATGAAGGTCCAGAAGGAACTTGAGACTAGGTTAGTACAGACAGGAATCTCAGAAGGAGACTGTGTCTGAGAGCTGTCTCCTCCCGTTTTATAATCTCATCTAGTTCTGGGATTAAAGGTGTGCACCACTAGGATTAAAGGCATGCACTACCCAGTTTCTATGGCAACTAGTGAGGCTACTGGAATTAAAGGTGTGTGTTATTGTGGTCTGATCTATAAATAAGGCTGGTCAGTGTGGCTGTTTTGCTCTGTGAACTTCAAGCAAGCTTTATTTATTATATATTTATTAAAATAAAATGAAATGCCACTACAATATGAATCAGAGAGATTATGACAGCATGCACAAGATTTACACAAAATCTCAGCATGGGGTGAGGGACGGCACACAAAATCTCACCACTAGCTGAGAAGCTTTTGATATTTGATAGCTGCTGGGAAGTGAGGAGTTGGTCTTCTTTAGGAGTGTGACCCCAGTACACTGCAGGTCATAACCTGCTTGCAATAGTAATTGGCTAACACAAATTGGACTTGATGAGTTTGGGAAAATAAAATAAGAATCAAAAGTTGGGTAGGAAAAGGGGTAAGAGCAGAGAGATAGATCTGGAAAGAGGTAAGGGAGGGGTGATCAAAATACAAATTATCAGGATTCTAACATTTAAAATCATTCCACTGAAGACCACCAAGGAGGACCAAGTGGGTGAAAGTGCTTGACGGTAAGGCTGGCAAAAATGTTCCATCCATAGGACCATATCGTGAAAGGAGACTATGGCGTCTGCTGCTTTCCCTGTGATTCTTACACGCCTGCCATGGCATGGGCCACTGCTTCTCTCCACCCCCACAGCCACTACATACTTGTGTGTGCACACATACATATACACGTACATATACAAAATGAATGAATAAATGTGAAAAATATTACATTGAAGATTACTGGGCAAAAGAATCAAATATGTCACTGTTGTGATTTCAGTACAAGCCAACTAGAACTCTAAAAATTATGAGTGCTTGATGAGTGAAAGTTTTCCAGCACAGGAGAAATCTGGCTGGGATACACACGACGACAGACTGAAGAGAGTGCGTGAGCTTTTAAGGGCAGAAAAGAAAACAAAGTGGGAAGACAGACTGGTTTGAGACAGCTGTGGTGCTGACACTGGGGGCAGAGACTCCATCCCCGCCCCCACCCCCAATTTCTTAGGCAAAATTTGCTTAGAGCCCAGATTTTACTCACAATATAAAATAGCAACTAGAGTATGGTGGAAATAAAGAATATGATTAATTAAAGCACAATAAATGCCCCTTTTTTCAGTGGTAAGTGTCATCTTAGAATCATGATACTCAGAGGAGGAAGCCATCCCTAAACAGACAAAGAAATGCTTGGCACGCCTTTAAAGAGCTGACACATGCAGTTCTCCTGTTCCCATCCTCAGCCACAGCCCTGGGTGGAGGGCTCTGACTTGCACCATGCTAGAATTTTCACCAGTCTCCTGTGGATTTTTTTTTTTTTTTGTATTTTGAGACAGGGTTTCTCTGTGGCTTTGGAGCCTGCGCTGGAACTAGCTCCTGTAGACCAGGCTGGTCTCGAACTCACAAAGATCCGCCTGACTCTGCCTCCCGAGTGCTGGGATTAAAGGCGTGCGCCACCACCGCCCGGCTTGGATTTTTTTTTTTTTTTTAAGAGACAGCTTCATGAACTTGCTCTTTTTCATTTACATTCTAGTCCTTGCTCCATCACACTCACAAAGATAATGTGGAAACTGTAAGTTCATTGCATGTATATTTGAAATGAATTAATTCTGAGTCAAAACTGGAAGCATTAACCATCAATACAAGTTATTGCCTAATATATATTTTTATCATGGGTCATTAGTGGTTTGTATATAGGCTATCTATGTAACAAGTTAGGAAATATCAATTATAAATATCAAAACCCATTCCTAGCCACACAGACTAGAGGATCCAAAGACTTCCCGAGTGCTACGAGCAGGAAGCAGTAACTCTGCTGAAAACCAGAAAACAGAAAGCCAGATTAAATAATTAGTGTCAATTAGCGCCAGTGAGATCATTCCAGAAACAACTGGTCTCCAGTGACCTGCTTAATTTGTGAGGCTTCTATGATCCTCACCAAGCCTGCTTTGATTCATGTTAACTCTTGAGTTTCCCAGAGGTATAATTAATTATTGTCTTGTATATAAACCCCTGGCAATTAATGGCAACAGAAAACAATATAGTGCCTTTAAAAAAAAAAAAAAACAGTGTTGGAGGAGAAAGCCTTGACTGTGTAAATGACCTGTGCAGTATTTTCAGGAGAGAGCCATCATAGACTTTGTGGCTCAGGGCTGTGCCTGCAAACTGACAAGGGAAGCCCGTGTGCTCCACACGCCGCAGAAGAACACACTGTGCACCGTGCCGCTCTCTAAAATGCTTGGCATTCAGTAGACACCACTCTAATTTGGTCTTGGACCTAATTAAAATACATTTTCAAACACCCAATTTAAATAATCGAACAGTTTACATTGAGAGTAATGTAGATAGTGTATCCACAGCCTATGTTTTTTTTTAAAAAAAAAGAAAAAAAGGATTAAAAGTAAAAGAGCATCCAATTATTTAGGTGTTCTTTGAAAGCTGGCACCTGATCTTACCCGCTCCGAGTGGCGACTCAGTCTTCCCCTGAGAATGGTAGATGTTGGCAAGGGGAGCACCCCCAGCAAACAAACCTTGGTATTTGGTCTAGAACGGATGGCAGTTTCCCTCATAAGAATATTTAGGTCTGTAAAATATTTCCCTGGAAACAGGCTATACTGGTTCACATCTGTAATTATAACACTTAGAAGAAGAGGCAGGAGGATTACCAACAGTTTGAAGCAAGTCGTGGTTATGGAGAGTCCAGGTCAGTCTGGACTACAGAGCGGCACTTGTTCCAAACAAGCAAAGGAGAACTTCCTTGGCACTGATTCTGGAAGGCCCCAAAGCCCTGGAGTACCATTTTTATAGACAGACTCTTCACATCTCCAATTTAACCGGCTGTTAGACATATAAGCTCAAACAATGGGCAAGCCCAAATGTGACCATCATTATACAGTTGTCATAATGGGACATTTCAGGGATTTGTAAGGTTCAATCCAGATTCCTGAGTGACAGGTGCACCCATAGCATTCAAAACAAAGCACTTCTATGGCCAACTTGTTTCTCTGCAAACGCCATTATTTTAAGATTGCAAGCTACATGGTCACGTCTGCCCTGTCATGTCCTCCCTTGTAAAACCATTGACCTGAGCTTGTAGCTAGCCTCTTATTCACTGATTCCCATGATAACTGTGTGAGCCTACTAAGTTAGAGAGGAAAAGTGTGATGGTATTGAATACCACATGCTAGGCAACAAATAGATAAGATGGAAGAAAAATCACAGCCCTTTGGTCTTTACCATGAAAATATTTTATTTCCTTAATACATTGTCAAATTCCATTCAATAATGATAATATTAGCAAATTTAATTTTGTAAATCAAACTGATGAAAAATCACAAAGTAAAACCAGAAGTTAAATCAAGGCTCTTCTTCTCCTTCTAGATAATGGCTTGACTGTGTCTAAAGAAATTGGGAGGAATTGGGAGGATGGAAAGACTATTCGCTAAAACATATAAACACAAAACATTACACCATTAGTTTAATGTATTTTCCCAAATGACATAGAAATGCTTTAAACAAAAAAGTATTTTAAAATAATGTTTCCATACATAATTAAATTACTAATAATATATATAAGCCACGATTTTGCAGTTAGTATTTCCTCAGATTGAGTCAACCTTAAAGATGGACCCCACACAAGCAGAGAGTAATGAGGAAAACCCCAGAGAAAGTTGAGAAAGCATTATTGGAAATGTGTTTTGTTAGGCTTATATTTTAACTATAACATATAAACAAAGTGTACAAAATTTTACTTACAAAATTTTTGTACAAAGAGTACAAAAATTTAACATGGCTAACTTAAAAGTTTCAGTCCATGTCACATTGGATTTTAAGACATAAATGATCATGGGAAATTCGACAAAAAAAGTTTCCTAATAAGTTATATCATGTCTGTTCTGAGGAAAGTTTACTAAAATGTCATGATATGTTTAACTCTAAAATATTAAATAATTTATGTGGAATACTTAATATGTCTAGGGGAAGGAAGTAACAGAAAATGTATAGCAAAAGTAGGAAGAAGGGGTCTTTCTGAGCAGAACTCACAGGCACCAGAGGCACAACTTTAAAACTCAGGCTAAGTACACTCACATCAGACAGCAGGCACAATGACATGTTAAATTACCCACATGATGTATAGCTTAATGAACCCCCTGGTGTTGATCACGCTTGGCATTAATCAAGAGCCATGAACAGATTTCCTTATTTTCTCAATGCTGCTCTGATAAACTACAATTTCATTTAACCTTGGACAGCAAATTTAATAGCTTCCACGGGACAACTGTCGATACCTTTTCTGAGTATACAGTGATTAAACCGCAACTCAAGATGCATGTCATGACTTTTCTTCATTTGAAATTAGAATTTTTATTCTTAACAACCATTTGCCTAAAATATGCTGCAGACACAGAGATGCATAAGGGTTTGCATTTATTCAAGGTCTGAATCTGCCATGCTTTAGTGTAAGACACTAATTGATATATTCGTAAGTATTTCTACCTGTGTGTTTAGCAAATAACATAAATAATCTTTTTGCCTGGGACAGAAACAACAGAAGAAAGAAATTAAGAGTCAAAGTTTACTTTGAGGCTGATCTGCTCAGCTGTTCTATGTGCTCCAGACTCACCTTCCAAGTACTGGGAATAGGCCAATCTTTCCTCCACATCCAATAGGTACCTACCATTCATTTTAAAAGCACAGGTAATGTTCACAGAAGATGAACATATCTCACTAAAGATGGAGTGCTCAGAAGACAGTGCCATCTAGTTTCAATTCTTTTCTTTGTTCTCAGATTTACTTGTTTGCTAACCTTAACTGGCATGAGATTGATCTCCTAAAAGTTAAAGATAACAGCTAGACCAAGAATAATGTTGGTTCAGTGTCTATATGTAGACATGGAAGTCCTTAAGTTAAAACACTTCCTCCTTAACCAATCTCTCCTAAATTAGATAAGGAATTTTCACATATAGGGCTATATTTGGAAGGCCCATAACATCTGAGTTCTGTTACTGGAGGAATTGAATAACATGTGTATGCACTAGAGGAAGTAATTCTCTCTGAAGCAAAAAAGAAATCACACAAAGAGGATGGAGGAGAAGGAAAGGTATGGATCTCATCACAGAACACACAGTCTGCTATTTTAAGAGAAAAATCTTATGATAGCCAGTGCACAATAGCTACTTTGTAGAATTTGGAAGTTAAATGCCTGTAGACTGTGCTTCAGGTATTCATAGTGAGGAGGTTGAACTTAGGGCCTCATGTATGGAGACATACTGTATGTATATATGCTATATCCTCAGCCTCTACCCTGAGAAATTGTAATGAAATCCTCCAGATTAGGTATAATCTTGTGAACTATTTCATTTGTATTTAATAACTTTCCCATCATTTCTTAATGTTGATTTCATGCTGCAGGAGATTAAGCCCTCTTGCTTTCAGCCAATGGCTTCTAAGAAACCCGCCCAATGTGGGGCGTGGTTTTCATTTTTAAAAAATGCCGCAGCCGCTCTCCGAGCTAACTTGCTTCTGGCTTTCATGCTGACTGCTAGACTCGGTTTCCTGTTTGCGACCAGAGGAAC
>JAQHUG010000168.1:1328724-1351204 GCA_028555095.1 Dicrostonyx torquatus | reverse complement strand
CAGAGGAACGTGGTTTGGGACATTGATCTGTAAGTTTTATCCCCTCCAATAAAATACCCCTTTTTAAATCAAATTGGTGTAATATTGTCCTGCGACAATAATTTCATAATTTGTAGTTGGGGTCCCACTGGGAGGAGTAGAAAGGTGCAGTTGACCATGACTACCCATGTAACCCTGGGCAAGACATTCATCTCCTTCTGAGGATATAAAAGTCTCTTAGAAGTGTCTTAGTCAATGTTCTATTACTGTGAAGAGATACCGTGATGGCACAACTCTTATAAAGGAAAACATTTAATTGGGGGTTACTAACAGTTTCATAGGTTTAGTCCATTATTAGCATAGCAGGAAGCATGGTGGCACTCAGGCAGACATGTTGCTGAAGGAGTTGAGAATTCTATATTCGATCCATCAGCAGCTGGAAGAAGAAAGTGCTACTGGTCCTGGTTTAGGCTTTTGAAACCTAAAACCCATCCTGAAAGCGACACACTTCCTCCAAACCTCTAATCTCGTAATCTCTAAAATAGAGAGAGTCATTAGGAGCCTATAGAGGCCATTTTCATTCAAACAGCCACAGTAGGGATTCTATTTTGCTGTCTTTGAGCTTTTTCTGGGATTCATATTCTCAGATCTATGATAAATTTCTATGAATTCCTTGGGTTTGGGATTGGAATTACAGCTCTTCAGTACAGAGCACTATTATAGAGCTACACTTTGCATTAGGAACATATACTCTGCTAGGTAATTGATTTTGTCAATATGCTCAGACCCAGCTCATTTGAGCCTCTGATCAAGGCTGTGGCTGACTACTTGGCAACTCTTCAGAAAATGGTGAAGAGCTGAGTCTAATTACCAGCCACTTCTAACACTCTGCTGCTGCCCTTAAGAGGGACTACATTTGTTCTTCTTTATGCAAAAGGAAGGAAGCCTAGAATGGATTAATCACTTTTCTTTCCACCATGTGCCCCAAGTTCATATACTATTCAGTAGAATACATAGCATTGGTGAGTTTATGAGGAGGATCTGTGGTGTGTATGGTGGGGAGATTCTAAAGGGAACTTCCCTAAGCACATTCCTCAGTCCTATGCTGTGGAAGAGCAAGTGAAGACAGGCCACAGAAGGAGTAAGCACTTGGAGGTCAATCAGAATACATGTAAACCAGGGCACAGACCACTCATCTCTCATGAGTCAACCATGTTCATGTGTCAGCTTTATCAAGCACTCCGACACTCCCAGCCTTCCTTCACATCCTACCTCAGGGTCATTGTCCACCAATTTCTTCTGTCAGAGTTGCTCTTTTCTTCTTTCTTGGCTAATTAGTCCTTCTCTGTTTTCACATCTCTGAGTCAGTGTCATGTCTCCAAAGAGAACATGTCCACTGAAAATTATCACTACCCTTCTACCCTCCAGAACCACCAATCGCATTTCAATTATGTTATAAAATAAATAACTTATATTTTAAAGTAACAAATTGATATGTCTCTCTAAAGGACAAATTACGTCTTGAACAGGGAGCTAAAGACCAGTATCGCTAGGAAACTTCTAAGACCAGCAACTAAGTGACTGGGGCAGGGAGTAACAAATCCAAGGCCTGCATGGACAACTTAATGAGTCTTTAGCTCAAAATGTAAAAGTAACAAAAAGACTTGGGATACAGCATCTGAGCAGTAGAGTGGTTGTCTAGCATCTATGAAGCTACAGGTCAAATTCCTGTCACTGGAAAATGTATTCGTAAAATTAGAACATTTGTTTACAAAAGTATATTAAATCAATACAGCATTCTATATGGAATTTGTAGTCAATGTAAATTAACCCTCTTTCTGCTGAAATGCTATAATTAAAACCAATATTTTTTAAGTATAAAGTTATATATTTCATTCTTTCGATTTTCTATGTATGATACTTGTAAATGTATGTTTGTGTGTGTGAACACATGTGAAGGCAAGAGCCTGACACTGGCTATCTTCCACTATCACTCTTCACTTTATCTGAGACAGAGTCTCTCATCAACCCAGTACTCACTGTAATGATCTGCTCTGTTCCTTTAAGAGACAAGTCACACAAGACTCCCTCCCCTCCTCCACCTAGACAAGTTGATCTTCAGTTTCCAGCCTGTGTCCCTTCTTTTCCCTCTCCCTTCTCCCCACTTCTCCCTTTCCCCATTCTGTTTCTCTCTGTCTCTGTCTCTGTCTCTCTCTCTCTCTGTCTGTCTGTCTGTCTCTCTCTCTCTCGTCTTCTCCCCTTCTTCCTTTTCCCTCCATAACCCACTAAATAAATATCCAACTTCACTCTGCATGGTGTGCCTATCCATGTCTCTGTCTCTTGCCCACCACATGGCCCATTAGCTCAGTCTTCCTACCAGCTCCCATAACTTATATTAACCCATTGTCAGCCACATGGCCAGTACTTTTTCTCAGCTGGGCTGCTACATATTGCCTCCTTGGTGGTCTGTGCAGGAATGCCAAGGGAGCTTATTGCTTCCCAGACGTTCTCATCGCCTTGCCTCTACTTCCTGTCTGGTTGACCCACCTATACTTCCTACCTGCCCAATCAGTATTTATTTAAAACATGATTGACAGAATACAGACAAGTCTCATGCACCATCTCCTCATGGGACTGGCTGCCCCATCGAGGTCTCTCACCTACCACATGGCTCCCTGCAGCCACTCGGGGAACTGTGCCATCCGTGCCTGGGACAGGTGGCTCTCAGAAACCTCAGCCCGCTGCCTGCTGTCATTTCGGGGACCTACAGCATGGTCTCATGGCCCACTGCCCGCTGCAGCCACTTGGGGATCTTCAGCATTTTACTAATTTCACTCACTGTTTGGCGGGACTGACAGTTGGCTTCAGGTAGTCTTCTGCACCACCAAGTCCTCTATCAGCTTTAGGGTTGTAAACTTGTAAACCATGCCACCGTGCCTGGATTCTACATGGCTTCTGGGGATCCAGACTCAGGTCTCCAGGCTTGCACATCAGCCTTTTTATTATCTCTGCAGTCCCAAGAACCTTCACTCTAAACATTAAAATCTAATAGCACTCCTATCCTGAATGGAAAATCAGTTTTAGCCGCTTAGATTAGGGCTTACTGTTGGGTTTGGATATTCAAAATACATTGTCTATTTTACTTTGACTCATAATTTTGCTTCATAGCTAGCTCTACCACCATGTAGCAGGTTGTATACGTAAGGTTCTGAAACATGGATGCTTTTCTCAGGGGCTGAATAGTCAAAAATTAATTGTGCCAGGATAGAGAACAACATACAAGTTTAGATTCCTTGAACATAGCGAGAGGAACATAAAGTACAAAGCTCTTTTCCCCCAACAAAAATGAAAGCCTAGGAATTAGAACTAATTAAGACCAGACAGAGCTGGAGAACGACTGTTTATTAAAGTCCAGAAACACCAATAAAACCAGTATTTAACCTATTTAAACCAATATTAAATCAATCTTACTGTTGAAGAGGCTCACACTCTGTAAAACAGCAAAGGCATCTGAACCTACTGGGTACAGATCTATCTTCACTGAACCCACAGGGTCTTATGCTCTGAACGATAGGAATGTTGTAGCCAATATTTCGCTGCCTTTTTGTGGTACAGATGTATCTTTTCTTACAGATTAGACAGTAATCTTAAGATTTCACTTTTAATACATTTTAGGATAAAATGCTTTGTGTTTCCAAAAAGGGCTCAATCATAATCAGCATCATCTGTCACCCTCACTGTTGGAAAAAGTGGAGATCGAGGGAACCAAACAAAACACACAAGACAACTTAGCTAATTGGGTTCAAAGGCAGTCTATTGCCAGATAATTAAAATCAAGAGGTAAAATTCAGAGAGGAACGTTGTTTCTGTCTTGCTTCCTGGTTGTTTATCCCAGTTTCTCCTTGCAGTAACTTTGAAGAACTGGGTCTCATTTCAGGAAAGTGACAAATATCCTTACTCTGCCTTCAGGGTAAGGTCTAAAAACAAACAACCACAACAAAACAAAAACTTTTCATTTGTCCAAAGAAAGAGGGTATAAAAACCACATTTTTATATCAAACAACTATAGTGATTAGCAAGGAAATTACAGGAAAAATTTATAGGCCAGCACTAGGTGTGATGGTGCACACCTTTAACCCAGGGCTTGAAAGATAGGTCTCTGTGAGTTCAAGGTCAGCCCAGTCTACATAGCAAGGATCAGGATTAAATATCAACCACACCTATGAAAATATGAAAGAAAATTTACTTGATAGGCTATCTGCTGCTACCACTAAATCTTGAAGACAAAGTTTTCTTGTTTTCATAGTTATCATGACCTATATTTGCATCTTAGATCTCTTAACCTTGTTACCATGGCTGTCTGGTCTCAGGCTCTTGGTCACCCTAGTACTGCCTGGTAGTAGGTACATCTCATGCAGTGGACATTAAATCAGATATTGGTTGGTCAGCCCCACAAATTTTGTGCCATCACCGCACTAGCATGTCTTGCAGGCAGGACACCATTGTCGATCCAAGAGTTTATGTTTCTCCTTTGGTAGCCTGTAGCTTACGTTCCTGTACCACAGACACTAGAACTTAGGTGGGAAGGCACCAGTTTCAGTCATGTCCAGTAAGTTATGTAGGTGTTATCTTCAGCAACAGGACCTAGCTGAGAGTTTGTGGAAAACAACGTAGAGTCAACAACTGCCTAAATTATTTGAGGATTTTAGGTTTCCATATTATGTCTCAGACAGCCCTTAATTTTAGTTCTCTCCCCGTATTCCCTTTGTTATCCCTTCTTCCCTACCCTATCCACCTGTTCCTCCTGCTCCAGTACCCCTTACACTCATCCATAACTATTTATTCTATTTCCCTTTCCAAGGGAGATCTATCAGTGCCCCTTAGGCATTTACTCTATACATAAACTTCTTAGTACTATGGATTGTGGTTTGGTTACCATTGATTTAACAGCTAATATCTACATAGAAGTGAATATATACCATTTTTGTTTTTTCTGGGTCCAAGTAACCTCACTCAGGATTTTTTTTTCTGGTTCCACTCATTTACCATCCATTTCATGAATTCATTTTTTTAATAAGCGTGTGATGCTCCATTGTGTAAATGTAGCACATTTTCTTTATCTGTTCTTCTGTTGAGGGACTTCTAAATTGTGTCAAATTTTTGTCTATTGTGAATGGAGCAGCAATGAACATGGCTGAGTAGTTGTCTCTAAGGTAGGGTTAAATATCCTTTGGGTATATACATCATATAGCTGAATCTTGAAGTAGGCTTATTCCCTCCCTATCTCTTCTGACTAGTTTTAGTTTGAAGTCCATTCTGTCACATATTAAAATAGCTACCCTAGCTTGCTTTTCAGTCTAATTGCTTGGAATCTTGCAGAAGGATGGATCCTGTTTTCTCATATATTCTCTTAGTCTGTGTCTTTTTATTGGAGGAACTGAGACTACTGATGTTGAGAGTATCAATGAACAGTGTTTATCAATTCCTGTGATTTTGCTGTTGTGTGTGTGTGTGTGTCCCATCTTTTGATTTGCTGGTCTGAGATTATCTATTTCTTGTGTTTTCTTGGATGTGGTTAAACTCTTTAGGTTGGATTTTTCCTTTTAGTGCCTTCTGTAGGAGTGGATTTGCAGCTAGATGTTGCTTAAATTTGGTTTTAGCATGGAATGTCTTACTTTCTCCATCTATTGAGATTGAAAGTTTGCTGGGTATAGAAGTCTTGACTGACATCTGTGGTTTCGTAAAGTCTGTTAATCCTCTATTCAGGCCTTTTGGCTTTAGAGTCTCTGTAGTAAGTGGCGTGAGCGGGCTGTGTCCCACTGCCCAGCTCCCAGAGTGAGCAGGCTGTGTTCCTGGCACAGGTCACTGGCACCAATTCTATAGTAAGAGGAGCGGGTGTGTTGTGCTCCTGGTGCCCTGCTCCCAACTGCCAGGCTAGCTTACACTCGAGATAATTACACAGAAACTGTATTCATTTAAACTCTGCCTAACTCGTTAGTTCTAGCCTCTTATTGGCTAACTCTTACATCATGGTTCAGCCCATTTCTAATACTCTGTAAGTCACCATGAGGTCGTGGTCTTATCAGGAAAGATTTAGCATGTTTGACTCTGGCAATTTCATGGCGGCTCTCTCTGATTCTCCTTCTTTATCTCAGAATTCCGTTCTGTCCTCCCTGCCTAGCTAAGATTTTGCCCTATCAAAAGGCCAAGGCAATTTCTTTATTCAACCAATGAAAGCAACAGAAATACAGAAGGAACTCCTACACCAAGTCTCCACTGAGAAGGCAGGTGTTATTCTAACAGATCTCCTATTATGTGTTACTTGGTCTTGTTCCCCCGCAGGTTTTAATAGTCTATCTTTATTCTGTAAGTTTATTGCTTTGATTATTATGAGCTGGAGGGATTTCTTTTCTGGTCCAGTCTATTTAGTGTTCTATGTTGCTTGTACTTGAACAGGCAGCTCCTTATGTGAGGGAAATTTTCTACGATTTTGTTGAAAATATTTTCTGTGCCTTTGACCTGGGTTTCTTCTCCTTCTTCTACTTCCATTATTCTTAGGTTTGGTCTTTACTTAGTGTCCCAGATTTCCTGCATGCTTTGTGCCAGGAGTTTTTTAGATATGACTTTTTTTTGACTGAGTTATCCATTTCTTTTATTATGTCTTCAATACCTGAAATTCTCTTATATCTCTTATATTCTTTTGGTAAGGCTTGCCTCTGAGGTTTCTGTTTGAGTTATTAAATTTTTCATTTTCAGATTTCCTTCAGTTTTTGATTTTCTTTATTGATTCTATTTCTACTTTCAGGTCTTGAATTTTTTTTATTCTTTTCCTTCCACTGTTTATTTGTATTTTCATTGATTCCCCTGATTTATTAATTTCTTCTTTAAAGATCTCGGTTACATTCATAAAGGCTATTGTAAGGTCTTTGTTTTGTGTTTCAGCTGTGTTCAGTCCCTGCTGTGGTAGGGTTAAGAGACTCTAGTGGAAACATTGTTTTGGCTATTTCTGATTTTGCTTTTACTTTTATATCTAGGCATCTGGGATTGAGATGACTATAGTTCTAGGCCCTGGTTCTAATCCTATCTTTGTTGAGTGGGTGTATGCTCCTTGGTTTCTGTTGCCCTCTCTGCTAGTAAGGAGAGTTTGATGGTTGTGTGTCACTTAGTAGGGAATTTCTTTGAATCCTGATAGGTATGGTCACTGAGGGTTCTTGATAAAATGTGTTTCTAGGTATTGGAAGTTGATACTTAGGAATGGGGATGGACTAGAAGGGGAGTCCTTAAGGAGTTCCCAGGAGGGCAGAAAGAAGGGTGTTTCACCAGGGAATGGGGGCAAAGAATAAGGAGAGGCTATAAAAAGTCATCTGCTCTAGATCCAGGAGTAAGGCTAGGGGATTGGATATGGAGGAAAGGAGGGAAAGTGAATATCTGAAGACCACCTGCTTGCTTTGCTGACCCACTTGCTTCCCTGGGAGGCTTGGCTAAAGGGTTCCCAGAGACTCCTGTAGTTGGAGCTACAATTAATAGGGTAGTGGGGAGGAAAATCTTCATAATCCATTATCTGCTGGAGATGAGAGCAAAGAAAGGGGACACATCAGGTGATCCCCTACAAAGATTTGGTTTGTAAAATAGGCAAGAGAGGTAAAGATCTGAATTTAGTCTACCTACTTCCCTGGCCAGATTGGCCTGTGGGTTCTCAAGTAATGGCCTGCTGAAGTTGAGAACTGAGCTAAAGTGATCTGTAGGGAAAGGAAATGTGAGGGGAAGATCTCTGTGATCCACTGGAGATGGGAGGGGCAGGTGAGACTGGAGCATTGGATTTGGAGGAGGAGAGGTGTTGACAGAGGTTTCTGACCCACCCAGTCCCACAGCCATTCAGTCCCAAAGAAACACACAGAGGTCTAGATTATTTATAAACTGGTTGGCCTATTAGCTCAGGATTTTTATTAATTAACTCTTACATCCTACGTTAGCCCACAATTCTTGTCTGTGTTAGCCATGTGGCTTGGCACCTTTTATCAGTGAAGCATTCTCACCTTGTGTCCTCTGTGTCTGGGTGACTGCAGACTGACCTTTCCTCTTCCCAGAATTCTCTTATTCTTGTCACCCCTGCCCATACTTCCTGCCTGACTACTGGCCAATCAGCATTTTATTAACCAATACAAGTGACAAATTTTTACCGACCATTTTCCCACAGCACAGAAGTAGAGGTTAAGATCTGCAATTAGCCTATCTGCTTCCCTGAGTGGAGTCCACTTTATTTTTAAAATTGATTATTTTTATTTTATTTTATTTGTTTCTAACTTTCTGGTTTTCAATTTTCTCGTTTAATATGGCTAGGAAGGAATAGGCTTATCACTCACTGACAGACTATTTGTCTAGCATGTATAAGGTTCTAGGTTCAACCTTTATCAAATAAGCACTTATACACATGCACACTGGTACACATACACATATATGCAGGTATACACATGCAGGGATACACACGCACACACTCATACACACATATACAGGTATGCAAACATGTACAAGTGTACACACACACATCTTTCAAGTTTTGAGTTTCAAACAACTTTTAGACTCTTCATCTAGAAGACAATATGCGTTTGCCATTATTTTATCTAAAGTCAATGATGAAAGCTCTGAATCTAAGCCATTTTCAGCAGAGGCAAAAAGAGACTGGATTTATTCATTATTAATACTTAGTGGTAAATATATAGTCAGAATATTTTTAATTCTTTTTTAAATTAAAAATTGCATTCCTATATTTGTGTGTACATTTATCTGTGTGTATTTGCATGTGTGTGCATATGTATATATATATATTGCCTGTGTGTATTTGTATATGTATGTGTGCATTATGCATATATGTGTATATGTGTGAATGTTTGTATATATGTATATATATGCATGCATGTATGTGTGCCTGTGTGTGCATGTATGCATGTGCATGTGTCTGTGTGTGTTTGTGCATTTGTAGCCAGAGAACATTTGTTGGAGTCAGTTGTTCTGCACTCCCAGCATGTGGCTCCTGGGATCAAACTCAAGACACCAGACTTGGTGGCAAGAGCTGTTAACAACTAAAACATATTACTGCTACATTTTCTAAATCTCAACAAAATTTCATTTGCTTGCAGAGAAAAATCAAAACTGTCAGGATACGATGAAACATCTTTAAAATGTATGTAAACAACTTTTCTGGAAGGCACCGACACCATCTCGCTGTGATGGCCTCGGGTGGCTGAGAGGCAGCTTCATGGAATGATATACAAAGCAGAGGGTGTTAATTTCCTGACCCTCCAGCCCACTACTAGACTGATCAACAGCAGAACACACAGGTCCTAGGGTTATTTTGTGTGGTCTTTATTTAAAAAAAAAACAAAACCTGAAGACATTTCCACTGTCTTCCACATCTGTGCCATTCTTTAAAGAGACAGCACCCAGTGCTCACACTTTTCAGGAAATTCTTCTGAGACACACATCTCTTCCAACCTCGTTTTGTTTCCAATGAGAGCACAGCTGTCTTTTATTAAACGAGTTTAACTTGCCAGTTCTATATATACAATGTTTTACATGCTTAACATAGAGTTTAATACAGTTTTAGCTCCTGCGTGAGATAAATCAAACCCCAAGTGACAAATAAGCAAGTGTCTGCAAGAGGTGGGGGGTTGTCTGATTGAAAACTCCAAGAGGCTAGAGAGCCTTCAATCTCAGACTGCACAAAGACACACTTTATTCGGCCAGACATGATAGATACTTTATTACAGGTCTGTTCTTTTTTAAATTCACTAGATGCAACTGGGAACAATCTGAAGCTATAATATATTAATAAGATTAGCCAGGACTAGAGAAAGAAAAGCTGGTAATTTAACTAGTGTAACTTGCCAAATGCTTTAAAGATGTCACATAAACATTTTCCAATCTTAAATGCCTGTCCTGATCCCCTTGTTTTCAGTTTTCTCTCCTATTATACCCATTACCAGGTCTTTCTATGTGTGCATGTGCAGTCCAAACAGTTTCCTGATGATTAGGAAGCACGATTGTATAGAAATGCGAAGCAGTTTTTACGTTACGCAGGAGAAGTGGCTGGCATGCACACTGTACTACATGGGCTTGACTTATGACCTTCCTGGTGCTTGATGAGAATGCAGACACTTATTGAAATATCTTGGTTGTCCAATGAGTGTAGGGTTTTTTTTGCCTCTCTTAATTACCTATAAAATGTTGTCCTTTTAATTATATAAGATTAATTTCTGTTCCATACTTTAAACAATAATCCCTAAAAGGAATTTAAGTTTGATCTGAACTTTGAAAATTCAAAATTTGGCAGCCTCCCATCATTCCAACTAAAATACATGAGAGAAACAACTTAATTGATTTGGTAACCAAAAAAAAGTACCGAAGAGAATGCTATCTTTAAAGACAGTAACAGTCGCCTCCTTAAGAGAGCTGTTGGATTAGCTTTACCAAGAGCTCCTAATCCAGCATCACATGCCAGGTAATGTGATACCTTGGAAAGGACATACCTTCCTGAAGATAGTATTGCAACAAAACAGACCTAGTGGCTCTGTTTAGGTTGTCACTGAACTCTCTCACCATGATGAAGTAGGCACAGGCTGACAGATGTTGGACAGAACAATTTACCTGTCCTCTATCAAATCATGAACACTAGAAAGATTGTTGAGCTGGTGCAACTTAAAGAGGAACTAGAATGATGAGCCAGTGCGTAAAATGCTTCTTGTACAAGAGTGAGAACCTGTGTTCACATCCAGAGCACTGACACAAATGCTATGCATGGCTGCACATGTCTGTAACCGTAGGACTGCAGAGAGGTGGAGGTGGATGGAGCTGGGAGACAGTCAGCTCCCAGGGACTAGCTCATCAGCCAGTCTTGCCAGTTGATGAGCTCCACATTCAACAACAGATCTTGTCTCTGAAACTAAGACGGAAAGATGCTCAGTGCTGATCTCTGTCCTCCACGCACTGCCAGAGAACCCTCTCTGGCTCACAGAAGGTGCTGAAGCAACAACAGCTATGGACAACATGTAATTCAGACTAATGCTAGGGGGAGGAGGAGCTTCGGATTTCCATCTTTATGCTTACTTCTCTCCAAAGAACATTTTTGGGAGAAATGGTAAAATTTGAATATAAACTCATTTTAGGGGCTTAGTGTTGTATTGAATTTTCTGAATTTGCGATTCTCAGGTTTCCCTGTCTGTTGGAGCACAGGACAGTGTGAGGGCACTATGAGTACTGAGAAGTGAAGAGGAAGTGTACCTGGAGACAGGCTGAAGACAGCTACATAGATGGACAGACGGAAAGATGGATGCATAGACTGATAAGTGGCAAGTGGATCATATGCTCAAAAAGATAAAGCAAGCCAGGCGGTGGTGATGCACGCTTTTAATTTCAGCACTCGGGAGGCAGAGGCAGGCCTGGTCTACAGAGTTAGTTCCAGGACAGGCTCCAAAGCTCCAGAGAAACCCTGTCTCAGAAAACCATAAATAAATAAATAGACAAAAATAAAAAAGAACAAAAACTGATAAAGCAAAAACCAGAATATATCCTCCCATTTGGGACCCTTAAGTGACGTGTATATGGGTGGTCATTGTTCCATGTAGTTCTTAGTTTTATGTTTGATGCTATCAAAGCAAAAAGTAAAAATAGAGGGCCATGTCACATGTGCACCACGTCACAGAGACCAATCATGAAGGAAAGAAGAAAATAAGTGCTAAAAAGAAATTATGCTCTCTAAGTTAGTGGGGTCTTTAAAAAATGATTTATTTTTAGTGCACTGGTGTTTTGCCTGTATGTATGTCTGTGTGAGGGTACTGAGTCCCCTAGAACTTATAAGTAGCCGTAGGGATACTGGTAATTGAGCCCAGATCCTCTGAATAATTGAACTCCTAACTCCTGAGCTATCCCCAGCCCCCATTTTGCTTTTTCTTAACATTGAGCTACAGTTTCAATACTGCTCTTCTTTCTTTTTGAGGCAGGAGCTGTGGGGCCCACAGTTGTGAGCCTGATCCACCTTGACTGGAGGCCAAAGAGTTTGAGCTTATTTTTGCTCTCTCAAAATTATTGACAACAGGTGTAGTGAAACTCCCTCAAATCTTCCAGAAGCTAGACCTTAGAGGTGATGTACTTCTTAATAAAAACAGAACACGTGATCATATGGCTTTTAAATTGGGTGCCTGATAAAGGCTACATATGGTGAAAACGTGGTAATAAAACTACAGCAGGCTAGAGAACACATTCTGGGTGAGGTCCCTGGGGAACAATGTAGGAAAGTAAACTTCTAGCCTGGGTGAGTGTAATGGCTTCATGGAAAGTCAGACATATTAGTTGGCTTCTTTTAGATGTCTATCATAAGGTACTAGTAAGGAGAGATTGCATTTAGGGAAGAAGTGAGGAGCCAGAGCACGCTGGAAAGAAAATACATTTTTCTTTATCGTCCATCTTCCCTGTCAAAAGAAAATGTCAATATAAGAAATGGCTTCAAGGTCAAAAAAAAGTCAAAGTGTGGCTGTAGGTCCCCTGTTAAGAGCTCTGAAATCTCTGAGGTTGTGAATAGCACTCTTTGACAAAAGTGACTCTTAAGACTTGGAAGGTTATGTTCACCAGCAGGCCGACATGCTGCGGCTAAAGGAAACCTGTCTCAATACGAATTGTGGATGTGGCTTCTGTGGCACCAAATGAACCTGCATTGGCTTTACAGGAGACTCTCAAAGGCTGAAGTCACTCTTACAAACAGAAGGATCATCATCTTGGACTAAAATGCTCACGTTAGCTAAGGAATGGAGGTCTAGGGAAGACACTTAGCTGAATGCAGAGGACAGTTCTCAAGTTCCCTAAAAGGAAATGTCATTCACAAAATTGAATTAAGGGTTGTAAAGAATATTAAACTGAGCACCAAGCCCGCAGAGTAGTAAAGAGCCAGTAAGAAAGGCTCTCGGGAAGTGGCCTCAGCCCCCTCAAGCGGAATTCCCTCACATTGCTGTGTAAGTATTCAAATGTAGGTCTGGATGGATTTTAGAATTCCCATGTGTGGGTGTGTGTGCACATGTGCCATGGTGCATGTGTGGAACTCAGGGAAACTTGCAGAAGTAGATCCTCCTTTCTATCATGTGGGTACCAGGGGTTGACTTCATATCATTAGCCTGAGCAGCAACATCTTTAGCCACAGAAAAATCTTGCTAACTTTAAATGATAGTTGTAAAGTGCTAAATTTGAGATTGACAGAATTCACAACAAAATCATCCTACATCATGACTGGTGTGGTAATTTGAATGAAAATGGCCCCATAGATTCATAGAAACTGCCACTATTAGGAGGTGTGATTTGGTTCGGAGTAGGTATGGCCTTGTAGGAAGTGAGTCATGAGGGCTGGGATGAGTTCTGACGTCTCAGAAACTCAAGCCAGACCTAGTCTGTCCTGTTGCCTGTGTCTAGATGGAGAACTCAAGCCAGACCTAGTCTGTCCTGTTGCCTGTGTCTAGATGTAGAACTCTTGGCTCTTTCTCCAGCACCAAGTCTGCCTGCTTGTCACCATGGTTCACACCATGATGATAATGAACTAAACCTCTCAACTGTAAGCCAGGCCCAATTAAATATTTTCCTTTAAAAGGGTCAGCCGGGCAGTGGTAGCACACACTTTTAATTCCAGCACTTGGGAGGCAGAGGCAGGCAGGTTTCTGTGAGTTCAAGGCCAACATGGTCTATAAGAGCTAGTTCTAGGACAGCCAGGGCTGTAACACAGTGAAACCTTGACTTGAAAAACCCAAAATAAGTAAATAAATATAATAAAAGGGTTGCTGTGGCCATTGTGTCTCTTCACAGCAACAGAAACCATATATAGGATAATAAGAAAATGACAGCCCTCAGATCAAATCCAGGCTACTATGGTATTTTGCAATCTAAGATCTAAAAATGATTGGAGAATCTGGGTGCATATGTGCATACCTGTAAGTCTATAATACTAGCTCTTGGGTGACTGGGATGGGGAAGAAGATCTCAAGTTTGAGGCCAATCTGGGCTACATAATGAGTTTCAAGTTACCCTGGGCTACATAGCAAGTCTTATCACCAAAAAAAGAAAATAACAAAAAAGAAGAAGAAACAGAATGAAGAAAAAATTAGAGGATGAAAACATTTTGTGAATATAGAACAATAAGAAATTCAATTTTGAGAGTCCAGATAAATAAAACTTTATGTGACCAGGCTGATTTCACCCTTTAATGACCAAGTTAGTAGATATTTGTGGCAGAGTCTACATGGCCTGCAAAGCCTGAAGTATCTGCTGCCTGACTCTTCACACAGAGAGTTTGAGGAGCTCTGCTCCAGTTGTGACTCAGTTGTTTACACATGGTCAAAAAGAGCCCAGCATAAGCCTGGTGCTAAGAAGGAAAATGGGTGTGCTGTGTCTTGGCAACCAACTGTGAGCCTCAGGCCAAGCCATACCCAGCTGAAACTGCTTAAGCCAGAGCTTGGGGAAATGCTTCAGAAGGTGAGCGTGCACCACCCATGACCGTAGAAGGTGAGACTGCATCGCCCATGACCACAGAAGGTGACTTGCACCACCCATGACCACGGAAGGTAAGAGTGTGCCACCTATGACCAAGGACTGCCTGGCAATGAGAAAAGTACAGAACTGAGACAAGGCACGAGTTGCTTAAGAGTCTGAGGACAAAATCTGGGTTAACAGCACCTCTCTCTGCCTCCCTTGTACATGTCCAATCTGTAGCAACATAGGTATCAACAAAACAATGGCTTCAGTAATCCAAGTTACCTATTGCTTTAAGGAAATCTAAGACTTCAGACCAGAAAGCAAGCAACTAAGATGCCTAAATCTTACTGTGAACACTCTCCAAGCACAGCCCTCTTTCCTCGAGGAAAGAGAGGGTGACAGAGGCCTGGAAGCAAATGACTAATGTAACGTTTATGGTTTGCTTCATCCATCCTTCCCTTATTTCTTTTCTAATTAAACTTGAGACTGACTGGCAGCACAGCAAGAGCCAGGATGTTACCCCCAAATGTTGAGGTCCATAATACCCATCCCAGACTCTTCACTGACTGTTTTAGGAGTCAACTTTAGAAATGTCAACAAGAAAGAAAGAAGAAACAACAACAAAGTGAAAGAAGTGGAGGAAGAAAGGACAAAACCAAAGTTCTATTATTCTGACCTCTTTAGCCATAGTCAGATCTAATACTGAAGCCTCATGGCTACCAGAGGAGAGCAGTAAAACAATTCTCACTGGTCGACAATCCTAGCTACTCACGAGGCAGAGGCAGGAGGTTGACATGTTCAAGGCCTCCATCAGCAACTTACAGATAATGTGTCTCAAGTTCACAGTAAAAAGAAGCCTGAGGAGGTAGCCAGAGAGTGGTTGCTAGCCATGCACAAGGTCTGCCACAGATGAGCCTGCAGTCATAAGGGATTTGGAAGGAAGTTATCTATTTAGGTACCTGCTATGTCTTCTAATCTGGGAAAATGAACAAAACCCCTGATTTAAGTTACTACAACGTGTGTGTGTGTGTGTGTGTGTGTGTGTGTGTGTAATGCTAGCTAAAAAAAAAAAAAACTACTGCTTAACTATTCCCCAGATGACTTTATTATTTATTTGCTTGTTTATTTGTTTATTTTGTTTTCCAAGACAGACTTTCTCTATGTAACAGCCCTGGCTGTCTTGGAACTCACTCTGTAGACCAGGCTGGCCTCAAACTCACAGAGATTCACCTTTCTCTGTATTATGAGGGCTTACTTTATTTTAAATTAAAGCTGTTTGCTAATTTTTAATGGCAGATCAAAGCAGGAGAGTGTTGGAGGTACTTCCACTTCTATCAGGGGACACACAGAATGAGTTTATTAATTTAATTTAAAAGTGAATATGACTAGTTAGGTATCTAAGCAGATAATAGCAAATGTTTGCTACACAAGTCTCACCACTTAAGCTTGATCCCTGGAAACCATAGCAAGGTGGAAGGAGAAGTGATTCCACAGAGCCATTGTCTAATTTCCACATGAGCGCCACAGTACACACATGCATACACTCTACCCATGAACAATCATAATAAATAAAATAAAAACCCAAAAACAAGTATCCGTCTGCTGGGCTGAGGATGCCTTACATAGGTGAGGCTTGGTATTCGATCCCCAGTACCGAGATAGAGAAAGGAAAGATTAGTCCATCATATGAGAGCTGAGGAGAAGGCTTGGCATTTGATCCTTAGTCTGAGATGGAGAAAGGAAAGATCTTTCCCTCATGAGAGCTGAGGAGAAGGCTTGGAGAGTAAGAATGCTTTCTGTGCAAACATGAGGACTGGGTTTGGATCCCCAACATTCATGTAAAAGTAAGGCATGGCACTGTGCACCTGCAACCCCAAAACTGAGAACAGCAGAGACCAGTGGATCCCTGGAGCTCACTGCAAGCCAGCTTAGGCACAAACAGGAGCTTTGGTTCAGTGAGAGATTTTGTCTCAATAGGGTAAGGCAGAGAGACAGAGAGGCTAGAGCAGGACTTTTGTCACCCCTTCTGGCTTCTGCCCATGCACACCCACATGTTCATAACAACACACACACACACACACACACACACACACACACACCTGTCCACTTTTCATTATCACTATGTACAAAGAATTCTAATTAACAACCATAATCAAAATATTTTTTCCGTCCTCAGCCGTCTTCATTCTGTCTGACTATTTGACTCTTCTTTCAGACCAGACTCTACAAAGTGTGTCTGTCTCTTCCATTCCCAAAGAGGGTTTAAAGCCAGCCTCACAAAGACATAATAAAAATACTCCAAAAGCACTGACTAGGCCAGCACCTGGCTAGTGAGGCCAGTACGGAGGCTACCCAGAGAGAACCCACAAACCTCAATCGTTTCCCACTCAACCCAGCCCCTTCTCTCTTGTTATGGAATCCTTGTGTTCTTTCCTCACTTGGATCACCTGAGCCTTTCCGCTGGAGAAATTTCTGCAGTTTGCATCTTTACCAATTCCTTCTCCATAAACCAAAGTCATAAAATTGTTCCTGGGATTATCCGGCCCCTTTCAAGAACCTAAAAGGTAAGAGGTGGGTATAAACATGTAAACAATAAAGTCAAGCAGTGGTGTGCATGTCTTTAATCCCATCACTCAGGAGGCAGAGACAGAGGCAGGTGGATCTCTGTAAGCTGAAGGCCAGACTGGTCTACAGAGCAAGTTCCAGGACAGGCTTTAAAGCTACACAGAGAAGCCCTGTCTGGAGAAACCAAAAACAACAAACAAACAAAAACCAAAAGTAGCCAACATATAAATACCAATGACTTAACCTGCCCAGTAACCCCGGGACTGATGCTGTGGGCACCACACCATACAATACACACAGGGTGAGCTGCAGCACTCACTTAAGACACACCACAGAAACCACAAAAGCATTAAAGCGGAGAGGGCAAGCATTCCAGGGCTTTCTTTTTATTTATATCATACCTCCTACGTATTTCCCCTATTAGTTTAGCATCTCTGATTTCTGATCTTATAGCATGTTTAACACCAATGGAGAATTCCTGATAAAGTAGAAGGAAGAAGGCAAGCATTTTGACAGTGCAGAGCCACCTAAAGTGCTTTCCGTGGAGTGTGTTTTGCTGTAGTACCCCTCTTTAGAGAAGTTGCTTATAGTGAAATTCTCCAATGCTGAAGTGGAATAAAAGGCCTAAATTGCTTCAACACAATTCAGTGAGATTTCACCGCACTTACTGAAGCACGCCTCTCCCTGCAAGCTTGTGCGGCTCCTAATGATGCACTTAGTTCTTGCTGCAGCGAAGGTAAAGTGCCTGCAGCCATCCCTGCTTGCCCAGAGCTCAGAAAGGAGGAAGCCAAATGCATTCCCTTCTTGCAAACCGAAGTGCCAGGACACTGCTGTGTGAGGTTTAGCTTCTGCTGATAATCATTCCCACAGCACCAGGAAGAAACAGCCAGTCTGACAGGTTTTCCATAGTCCATGTCTGGTGTTAGAAAAGAATGCTACATAGGCATGGTGGGGTATACATGCAGTCTCATTTCTCAGAAGCGGAGGCAGCAAACACAGTACACAAGGTTATCTTCACTATATAGTAAATTCAATGCCAACTCGAGCTACAAACAACTATGCCCACTTGTACACATTGTGCACTTATGTGTGTGTGCACATGCATAACTAAATATCTGAACATCACTTCTTTACAGAGCACAGTCTATTCAGAAATGTGGTATCTGTGATGCAAGCTAAACACAATGCTTGCAGAGCACATCTCTGTGCTCACACTCCTTTGGACAAACTCTCACCATATCTAGTGGCACTGACTTGCTTGAAGATGAATCTTAGCCTGACTCTCTTACCCATTAAAGTCTGAAAACTGTGTACTCCTGTTTACAGACTTTTTGTTAACAGACAATCAGAAACACTGTTATTGCTCACTCAAAAAAGACTTTTATATGATTCTTGTATTCTAAAATATGGGCTTGATATATTTTTATAATATAAAAAGCATGAACTTTAAATAATTATATATGTATTATTTTTATTTTCTTCATATACATGTACTATTATATTTATGTGCTTTTCAAAATGCAAAGAACTAGAGAAATTTAAAAGTGGATGTGTGGCTGACTGACATGCTCAAAGCTCTGAGTTCAGGAAAATATATACAAAGAAAAGAAAACTGCAAGTTTACAGATTAAGATAATGTCATACAGTGTATTTTTTAAGCGATTTTGAAACCATTTATTTAGCTTGTGAGGAGCCAGATTCAAACCAAAGACTCACATGTGCTAAGCTAGTGGCCTGCAGCTACTGGGCTATATCCACAGCCTTGATTAAAAAAAAAGCAATTCTTTTTAAAAATATAATATTCATTAAATGAGTAAGATAACAATACATTTCAACAGATTCACGTGTATGTATGAAACATGCACCAACACATGAATGTATATACAATAAAATTTAGAAATATAAAAATAAACTGTATGGGCTTAGCATGCTGGCATCTACTTATAACTTGTAGAGACTGAGATTTCTAATTTCACATTCCTGACCAACTTGAGAGACTGAGGCAGGAGGATTATCAGTGCAAAGCTAATTTGGACTGCACAGTGAATTCAAGACCAGCCTTAACTATACAGAAAGACTATGTCTTGAACAATAATCAGTCAATTTTCTTTTTAGAAAATAAGATCTGTTTTCAGCATGAGATATGCTTGTACTAACACCAAAAGAACTTCCAGTCAAGCAAAAGCTAGTCACCAGTCACCCAGCTAGCTTACACCCGAAATAATCACACAGAAACTGTCTTCATTTAAACACTGCCTGGCCCATTTAGCTCTAAATTCTTATTGGCTAATTATTACATCTTAGTTTAACCCATTTCTAGTAATCTGTGTATCGCCACATGACTGTGGCTTACCGGCAAGATTCTAACCAGCATCCATCTCAGGCAGGAGATCCATGGTGTCTCCATGGTGTCTCCATGGTGGCTCTCTAACTCTGCTTTCTTCCTCTCAGAATTCAGTTCTGTCTCCCTGCCTACCTAAGTTCTGTCCTAATACAGAAGGACCCCCTACACCATTTCCCCTTTTCTGTTAAAACAAAAAGGAAAACTTTAACTTAACATAGTAAAATTACATATAACAAAACAGGTATCAAGCAAGTATTACAGTTATAATATTTATATCTACTGTATCTTTTATCATAACTAAGGAAAACTATAGCTATAATTATCTATCTATTCTTTAACTCCATCAAAGACTCCAGAAGGAAATAATATTACCTAAGTAAACAGGAAGTACATTGTAAGCAAATTCCAAAACTCTAGAATTGACAGAGACATCTTGCTGCCTGGACATTTACCCAAAGTTCTTCTGTACTGTTGAGACATCCATCTTTAGCCTACAGGCCCATAGTATCGAGCAGACTTTTCAGTGAAGCTGGGAATTTCAAGGACAGTTCAGTAACTTTTCTTATGTCCTGCAGAATGTCTAGCAGACTCTTTAATGAAGCAGGAACCCCAAAGGACCATCTCACCTTTAGGCAAGTTTAGCAGTCATCTCTCTGTGAGTACTTGATGTCCAGTGAAGCAGTCCAGGAAAGATCAGTTTCTTGCCCAAATGGCTAACCAACTCCATAAGGAGCCTCTTTGATGCCCATCTTCCTCTTGAGGTAGACTGGTGCTGCCAGGAGCAAATGTGACTCATTGTCATGAAAAGACCTAAGTTATTAAAACATTTTAAATGCCATATTCTGTAGTCTTTGAAAGATATGAAGAATGTCTATCTGAAATATATCTATGCACATCTAGAAAATCTAACTAACATGACTACAAACTTGACTATTATAGATGATTATATATTAACCTATATTTCTTAATTGTACATTACATGTTTAAATGAACTACACAATCACAATACCTTAATCAAGATCAGAAATACATGTACATATAACAAAATTGACCTTAAATTTGTATCCATAAATCAAAATTTATACCAATGCAAATGATTTATCTCTATATCATATCCCCCTTTAAATGTAAAAGAACATTTATAAATAATATTTGGGAATATGGACATAATTATTTTTCTCCAAAGTTCTTCCTGCTGTATGGGGGCTCTGTTAATCAGGTCCTTCCTGGTGTATCTTGTGTGCTAGGTTCATCTCAGTCAGCAGTTGGGCAAAGTAATTCTTTGAAGGTGCTTACGGCAACCTTTCAGGAGGGCATGGTCTATCATACCATATTGGTCTAGAAGCACTCCTCAGGGTCTCATCCTCTGTGAAAACAAGAGAAGAACCTCTTTTCCAAAGCATCATATCCTTAGACCCAAATTCTGAAGTCATAATACCTTTATAATATCCATGCTGGTTTAGTTTAGCAACCCACACAATGAGATGTGTCTTAGCTCCTTCACAGTCAAAAAATTTAAAGAAAACACAATAATATACAGAATTCAGACTCTGTGAATTTTCCATTTTTATGCGGCTTATTTTTTATTTTTTTTTAAATCTCTGATTATCTGTACTCTGTCTCTTTAAAGACTTGACCCTTTTTCTTTTTTTAAGCATTAACTTTATTTTATGACTCTATCTTTTCTCTCCCAAGCCTACGTACATTTATTTAACACTGTGACCCATTTAGAGGTCGCTTATGTCTGACTCTGTCCTACTGTGAATCTGTGATTCTCTGCTGTCTTGCAGAGCTGTTAAAATGCTAACAGCTTGGTTGTGGCTGCTCTGAATGTCGGCTCCACCTCTCTCCAATTTCAAAATGGTGGATGTGCCGTTTCTGCTAGCTCTGGGGCCGCCAGGCAGGGTCTGCGCTCATCACTTTAACTATGAGAATGAGTGTGCAGCACATAAACTCTTCTTATCTGAGTACAGCCAAATCTACCACACAGAGCATTGTGCAGCCTGGAAACATCTCTCTGTATGGTGGCAGGAATCTGGATGTTCTCCCGCCTGCCCAAGCCTAGTAGACTGATCCCGCCATCTGCCCAGGCAGGAAGAGCCAAGCCACCAGCATGCTCTTGACCCCGGGTGGGCACAGAAACACCCGGGCCCACAAATGCCATTGAAATGCTTAATAGCTGGTGTTGTACTGGTGGCCCAGCCCAGAAAACCACGTTTTAAAACTGCAGCTATTTTTTTTTTGGTATGGCTGCTGAGTCAGGAAAAACTTTCTGCAGTATACCGCCAGCAAGCAGCAAAAAGTTGTGTTAAACTCTGTTTTTTCTGTGTGTCAAGAATTCTTTTTCAAGCCCTCTCAGGTTTTATGTGGCATTAGTTAACCACGTTGAAGTGCCAACTGTTACAAGGAGAGCAGGGACCTTTGTTTGTCCTGGCTGCCCAGCCAGCTTACACCCGAAATAATCACACAGAAACTGTCTTCATTTAAACACTGCCTGGTCTATTTAGCTCTAACTTCTTATTGGTTAATTCTTACATCTTAATTTAACCCATTTCTAGTAATCTGTGTATCGCCACATGACTGTGGCTTACCAGCAAGTTTCTAACCAGCGTCTGTCTCAGGCAAGAGCTCCATGGTGTCTCCATGGTGGCTCTCTGACTCTGCTTTCTTCTTCCCATAATTCAGTTCTGTCTACCACGCCTATCTAAGTTCTATCCTATCAAAAGACCAAGGCAATTTCTTTATTCAACAACAACAACAAAAATGCAACGAATAAACAGAAGGACCTCCTATACCAAAGATATACCTTCCTACTCAGTGACATGTAATGACATTTCCTTTTCTAAACTACTGGAACTTTGTAGGCTTTCAAACAATAATTAACGTGGGTAGGAAAGAGAAAAGCTGTGTTGTGATTAGGGGGGAGAGGTGTGCGGGTTGTATGTTCCCAGCACCCAGCCGCTGGCCCGCTCAGCAGCTGACCGTCTGCACCCGAAATAACCACATGACAAACTGGATTCATTTAAACTCTGCCTGGCTTATTATCACTAGCCTTTTCCCGGCTAGCCCTCTCCTCATAAACTAACC
>JAQHUG010000168.1:1308287-1326080 GCA_028555095.1 Dicrostonyx torquatus | reverse complement strand
CCTAACTATAAGCCAGGCAGGTCTTTATTTAGCCAATCAAGGCACAGAAATACAGGTGGACCCTCCCACAAAGCTGGGAAGAAGAGAGAGCCAGTGGATGGCAGATGGTTGTCACTGAGGCATTCTGACCATGTGGGACAAAGTTCTTGCCAGGGTCTGCATTCCTTCCCATGTTAGATGGATGGAAGGTATCGAGACACACGACAAGCCAAGTCCTACACACTGGGATGATGGAGGAAAGCAAAGCTGAGACCTCCAGCCCCTGCAGGCTCAAGATCATCCACAGAGATGCGATATTCTAGGACTCAGTGTTCAACATGGTATCTAAGATTCTTTCCCCTAATCAGTCTAGGGGCCAACACAATGCAGAGCTAAGGGAGTGGCCTCCATTTAAGAAGTAAATCTGAGGTTATTAAAACATCTGCTTTAGTTTAAAATGATCTAGAAAATGAGTGGCCCGACAGCCTGGGAAAAGCAAAGAGAATGAGTGATCCAGAAAGCTTCCTCTGTGTGCTATCTTTCATAACGCAGTGAACAAACTTACTAGACTCACATTCAGTCTGCACTGATTTCCAGAGTTAGTGTTACATATGGCCAAGATCATATGTAACAAGGTCAAGTAGGTGTAGAGGATGAGGTGTTAAGGGAGTCCAGGGGAGTGAATCTTTCTTTGTTCTGCTAGCTAGTTCCCAAATCACAATACAGAGACTTATTATTAGTTTGGAAATCTTGCCTGATAGTTTAGGCTTCTTTCTTTCTTTCCTTTTTTTCTTTTCTTCTTCTTTTTTTTTTCCTTTGAGGTAGGGAAGGTTTTGAGCAGGGTTTTTCTGTAAAGCTTTAGAGCCTGTCCTCGTACTCGCTCTGTAGCCCAGGCTGGCCTTAAACTCACAGAGATGTACCTGCCTCTGCCTCCCAAGTGCTAGGATTAAAAGAGTGTGCCACAACTGCCTGATTGCTTAGGCTTATTTCTAACTTAAATTAACTCAGTTCTATTGATTTACGTGCTGCCATGTGGCTCATGGCTTGTTGCCTCATCTTCTACATGTCATGATTCCTCTGTGTCTCTTTGCAACTCCACCCTTCTTCTCAGCATCCTCTCTGCCCTGAAAATCCTGCCTCTCTATTGACTGTTTAGCTTTTTATTAAACCAACCACAGTGACCTGTCTTCACAGTGTACAAAAAGATTATCTTGCAACAGTCCAGCACTGTATTAGGTATACCAGGTTCCAGTGTTAAGTAGGGTCCAGCTTTCAGAGAGCTTACATCCTGATAGTGAATGCCACTGAAGAAAATAAAAGATAGTGCAGCTTCTAAATGGTGGTAAGTGTCATGATAATGAGAGAGAGTGACTTCATCACAACTAGGGGATGAGCTGTGGGAAGATTGCTCTACTCTGGGAAGGTGGCATTGTAACTGAAACTTACTACTAGATGGAACAAGTCAGGCATGGGAGAATCTGATAGAAACACAAACAGCAGGTCGGAGATAGTGTGGGTATGGGAGGTAAGAATGTTCCAGGAGAAGGTGCTGTGGCTGAAACAGAATGAGCTGAGATGAAACCCTACAAAATAGAAAGGGTAAGGAAGTCAGCAGAAGATGATTTGAAATGCCCCAGGTCTAGTTGGAAACCTTACCAGCAGCACCCAGCTTTAGGAATCCCTGAGTGCAACTCACTGATAATAATGTCTACTGTCCCCATCAGTTAGCTCCACCAAGCTGAGGAGTTTAGAGCATCTGCCTGGACAACACCATCATGCGCTACTACCGCAAGCAAATCAGCATCAAAGGGTAGAGCAAGCAAGGGCATTGGAAGTACTCTAAGGCAATTTCCTACATTACTCATCAATGAAGTTGCCAGACTTGTGGTGTCATGGTCCTCAGCATTCCCTGAATGAGCCTGTCTCTTTATTGTTTATATTTTTAATTTATGTTTGTTTATTGGTGTGTGTGTGTGTGTGTGTGTGTGTGTGTGTGTGTGTGCGTGCAAGCCTTCCCCATCAGTAATGGAGCCAACCCTGGACACTAGGACTGGAAGTCACAGGAAAGCTTGTTAGAGTCTGTCTGTCCTTCCATGAGGTAGCTTCCAGAGATCAAACTCAGGTCCTCAGGCTTGGAGAAAAATCATCTCAGTAGCCCATAGCCTATCCATTTTGATGACCTTAGTTCTGTTTGTCTCAAGGTCCCCTCCATCTTAATCATCCCCACCAGAATCAGGATACAGGAAGAATCAATCAGAATGTAACTCTTAGAAAATGTACTTTGGGTTAGGGTTTGTAGCATCATAGTTGCCTAGGGTACCAACAACCATCCCCCCAAAACTTCTTTTTTTCCATTAAGACTTGGCTGTTGGGCTGGTAGACTGGCTTGATAGATAAAAGGTTCTTGCTTCCAAGCTTGATGTCCTGAGTTTAGTCCTCAGAATCCACATGGTAGAAAAAGAGAACCAACTCTTTCAAGTTGTCCTCAGACATCCACATGAAAGCTGTAAGATCTCTTTCCCTTGATTGACAGCTATGAGATTCAACTGCTGTGGTGGGTAGATTAGATTCCATGTTTAGGTACTGCAGTGAAAGACAGTTAGCTACCTGTGTACCCCTTTGAATTCTTTTTTTTTTTTTTTTTTTTTTGGTTTTTCGAGACAGGGTTTCTCTGTGGCTTTGGAGCCTGTCCTGGAACTAGCTCTCGTAGACCAGGCTGGCCTCGAACTCACAGAGATCCGCCTGCCTCTGCCTCCCGAGTGCTGGGATTAAAGGCGTGGGGCACCCGGCCCCCTTTGAATTCTTTAATAGCAGAATACACAAAAGGCCAAGTCACCGTGGGTTACTTTCTCTGCTTGTGATAGCCTTGGGACTTTTCTAAGCACAAATGCATGCTCTGCTACTGGCAGAGAGTCTGTGGTGCTGCTGGAGTCCACTGAGTTAGAAGGGCAGGTCATATTGCTCCCCTGTGAATCTTCTCAGTTGGGTGCTGCTATGAAACTGCCCCATCCCTACCCTGAAGCTCTCCTATTACTGAAGGACTCTTCTCTTCCGCCTCATGATCTTGTAGTATATCAAAATGCTGTACTTCCTGTGTGTGTATGAGCCTCCATTAAAATATTTGAGATCATTGTTAAGCATATTGTAGGCAAAGTTTTTTCCCTTTTCTGGTTTTGGTGGTAATAAGGAATGAACCCAGTGTCTTGCGCATGCTAGGTAAGCATTCTATCACCGAGCAATATGTGAAGCTGTGTTTGCTGTTTTTGCTTAATCTTGCATTTTAAGACAGATTATCACTAAATTGCCTAAATCGGCATGAATTTGCATTCTTCCTACCTTAGTCTCCCAAGTAGCTGTTATTACAGACATGTGAATGAAGTAGAGCACATTTCTCCCATTGTTTTAAAGAGAATAAATTTCTTACCTCCATAATGAACAGTTGGGCCTGTTTAAAATTCTAAATATTTACAATGATCTGTTAGCTTGTGTGTGAGCATCAGGGTCAAAGTTTCTTAAGGGAAAATCGTATGGTCCTGTAGCTTGCTGGTAGAGTGCTAACCTAGACTCCAGCATAGCTCCCTCCTAACCAAAGGCACCCTTTCAAGAGAGGTTGCAGTGTGTGGGGGTGGGGGGAGCCACTCCGGGGACAAGGGATCCCTGCCCGCGGCCCCTGTGGGCCAAGGACATTTTTCTTAGACATTCAGAGCCCCTGACTGGCATCACCTCCCAGGACTCCGAATGCTTCCTTTCTTGTTTTAATCCTCTTAAATTCTTTTTCCCATTCCTGGGTGGCTTGCTGGGTTCCTAGTCCCTTGAGGGGAGCCTTACCCGGCAGCCCAGGGAAGCCCGCGCTTTCAAGTTTACGGCCCATTCGAGGTGCAGGCGGGAGGTGCTGCGCAGGGCTGCAGAATTAATCAGTAATCTTAACACCACCACCGTCCGGTCAGCGTTTGGGGACGACGAAATGTCACCGCTTATTTTAATTGTGAGGACACAAGGAAATTGGTCTTATGAATCACTGATCAATTCTATGATTTCAAAACTCCTCAAAATCGCCCCTCAGAAAAAGAGCAACTCAAGAAAAGAAAGAACTAAATAGAAAATTCTTTGCTGAGGAAACAAAACGGGGGAAGGATTCAATATACTGCAAAAAAATTGCTAATGAAACAAAGAGCCAGGCTGCAGGCTCAGATGGGGTTCGGAGGACCTACACTGAGGGTCCACACTCAGGGTTAATCACAGAACCATAGAATGTGGAATAAACCACCGTGGAAGGGAAAACACAAAGCAACCGAGCAGAGAAATTTTAATCAGGAACAAAGATTACCATAATCCCCTCGATGGGCTTCCTTTGCGAAGAAGAGGCATTTATAGAGGACAAACCTCTGAAAAACAATAGGAGTGGTGTGCTAAATTAACACAGGAAACATCTAGACTGGGGAACACTCAGAAAGCTCATCCGCGGCAGGTAAACTACTAACCTACGCGGGGCACCTGCGCAGCATGATCGGATTGTTCAAGTCTTTGAGGATAAGTGTTTCTTCACGCTTCGTGGTTTCTTGTATGTAAGGATTACCTCATACAAAAAAATTAAATAACCCTGTGTCTTAAGACTGTCTTATTTTCTCAGGCATTCCTGCGGTATAATTATTACTGTAAAGGTTTTTTTTTCCATTCATTTCATTTCATTGGGAGAAAAGTCCAAAAGAATATTGCACAAACAGGAATCACAGGCAGTTATCACCACGGTACTGTTTGGCAATAATAGCCCCGGGTCAGCAACTCTAGAGACTGCTGCAGGGAAAAGCACACTGTAAGGATTGACAGGTGTCATCGGACCTGCTAGGCGGGACACATCCATGACAAACAAGGTCCTTTTCTCGGAAATGGAGGTGACCTCTCCAAAGAATGCTCCAGACATTTGTAAAAATGATGGATGGAAAATCGCTTATCACAGCAAACAAAGGTGATGATAAAAAAAAAAACAAGTGGTAAGAAATAAATGTAGTTTGTGGGCCAGCACGGAAGCAAATGCCAGGAACCCAGGCATTTGGCAGATGGAAGCAGGAGAGTGAGTTCCAGGTCAGCCTGATTTACAAAGTAAGATCCAGGACTATTACAAAACTCCAAGACTACTGCAAGGATTATTACATACAGAAGCCCTTTCTCAAAAAAAAGAAATATGAGCTACAAAGACAAGAGTAAAATACCTTTCTACAAAGCCCAGCCCCTCGTCAAGCCAATACACCCTGGAAGAGCAGACCGCTAACACTTCTGTGATATTAATACTGTAATAATAACAATCTTGCATTTATAGAAAGCTTTTTCACTCTCCAAAGTGCTTCTCCATTTATTATAGTCTCTTTGATATTCCACCAAACAGTAAACATTCATCTTTGGCCCCCGAGGAATACGTGTTGTTCATTCAAAGACTCCTTGGCCATGTAGCTTTGTGTGAGAAAACAGCCCTAGTTGGTGAGTATTTTGCTCACAAGTAGGCTTTTGCTTTCAATACAGCATGATAAAACAGCAGTCTCACTGAATATGAAAGCAAGTTTAAATTACTATGAAATCAGTTTAAAAAAGCTTATTAAAATAAATTGTTTATCTTGGAGATAATTCTGCAAATCAGCAAAGCAATGTTTTGATGAAAATAGCTGCCAGTCTACCCAATCTTTTCCTTTCGCTCCTGGGCATGTGACTTACATGAAAACCATGCTTTCTAGTACCCACTGTGGGCTAGTGTAGCCATAGAATGTGAGGAAAAAGGACCAGTTCCTCGTCCTGAACCTAGAAGCACTGGATATGTGTCCTTGTGGCCTAGATTAGAGAGTGGACAGCTCCACTTTACCTGGCAGATGGCAACAGTGCCCCGGCAGCTGCTTGACAAGCTGAAGGAGACACATGATCGCTTGTGTGATTGCAGGGAGACGAACTGCCCAGTGCTGTTCTCCTTGTTACCCATGAGAAAATGAATGTCTCTGTTCTTAAGGCATACATATATACACAGACACCATATACATATATACATATACACACATTTATCACTACTAAAATATTTTCCTCAAGAGTGGAAGATTTTTCTCATCGTATTAACTCTTCCTTATTTTTGAGAAACAAGGTAATGCAAGCCTTGTTGCAAAGGTCCTGCTTGTTGGGGTTTCTGTCCTGCCCGGTACCCCACAGCTGGCAAGCCCCAAAGAAAATCACACAGAGAGTCTACATTAGGTTATAAACTGATTGGCCCATTAGCTCAGTCTTCTTACTAGCTCTTGTAACTTATATTAAGCCATTGTTCTTATCTATGTTAGCCACATGGCCAGTACCTTTTCTTAGCAGGGCAGCTTACATCCTGCTTCTTAGATGGACTGCACAGGAATGCCCAGGGAGCTTTCTGTTCCCCAGAATTCTCCTGTTCTCACCTCTACTTCCTGTCTGGTTTTCCAGCCTATACTCCCTGCCTGGACAATCAGCGTTTATTTAAAACATAATTGACAGAATACAGACAATTTTCCTGTACCACTTCCCCCTCTTTTTTTTTTTTTTAAAACAAAGGAAAATATCCATAGTCCATTTTTGGGGAATGTTGGCGTAGTATTCCAGGCTACTTCCAGCTGGTTGGGGGTGCTGATAATCTTATTGGGACCTAAAGAAAATTTAGAGTTATGATCAAGTCCTGGCTGGAGTATCCTGTGAGTCTTCATCATCTCAGGCAGCATCTTGAATCTGTTCTGAGTGTAGAACTCAAGATATCTGGGCCATCTGTTCCTACCGGAGATTTCTCAGGTGGTCTTCCTTGATGAAACCTGAGTTTTCTTAACTCAGAATGAATCCACAGCCTCTCATCTCCTGTGGAAACAAAAGGAAAATCTCTTCTCCAAAGTCACATATCTTTTGACTTCAATTTTGAAGTAAAGGTATTTTCAAAATATCTTCCTTGGGTTAATTCAGCAGCATTTACAAACAAAAGTCTTTTAGCAGCTGTTGTTCCTTCCTCAGCATTCAAACAATTTAAAGAGAGCATCATAGCATACAGTATTAAGATTCTCTATGTATTTTCCATCTTATGTGGCTTTATTTTAACCTCTATTTCTTTTTATTTCCTTTTACCTTTTGGCTTTTTGAGACAGATTCTCTGTGTATCTTTGTCTTGGAACTCACTCTGTAGACCAGCTATCCTTGAACTCACAGAGATCTGCCTGTCTCTGCTGCCCCAGTGCTGGGATTAAAGGTGTGTGCTACCACACCTTGAACTCACAGAGATCTGTTTGTCTCTGCCTCCAGGAATTGGTATTAAAGGCATGTGCTACCACACCTTGAAGTCACAGAGGTCAGTCTACCTCTGTTTCCCAAGTGTTGTGATTAAAGGTGTGTACCACCACACCCAACTACTCTCTTTCTCTCTCTTTTTTTTTAAGAACTTTAACTTTTAGCCTGCATATATTTTTTAACACGCTGTAAACCATCTAGAGGTTTTCTTTGTCTTTGAATCTCTCTTTACTGTATATCTCTCTTTTTCTGACTACATGAGTCTTTAATTTGCTAAGAAATATGGGTAGGATTAAAGCCATGGCTTTGACAGCTGGATCCAGCCCACTCCTTAGTTTTCTGCCATTCCAGAGGTACCGGCTGTAACCGTGTTTATCGCCACAACTCTATGGCGTTTCAATGTCCCTGCCAGCAAGCAAGCTGCAGCATTCTGCCCACAGACCACATTCAAATGTTCCCTGGCCTGACCGCCCGCCTGAAGGAGTCAGAGGTTACCCTGGATAGCCCAGAAAGCTGGCATTTTAAACATGCAGTCAGCTTTTACCAATACCACGTATGTGTTTCTTGGCAGGACCTCTTAAAGAGCTGCAGGGTTTTGCAGCTAAAGCTGAGTCAGGAAGCCTCTCTTAGATGAGAGGGCTTGCTTGCCTCTAGCAAGCAGAGCAGATCTGAGGAATTGCTGCTACCAAGAAAACATGCTTTACTCTATTCTTTCCCAAGCTTTCTCAGGCTATCTGTGGATGCAACTATCCACGTGGGCGCCATTCTGTAACATGAGGGGCCTGCTTGTTGGGGTTACTGTCCCACCCGGTACCCCACAGCCAGCAAGCTCTTGTAACTTATCTTGTTCTTATCTATGTTAGCCACATGGCTCAGTATCTTTCTCATCACATGTTGCCTCTTTGGTGGTCTGCACAGGAATGATGAGGGAGCTTCCTGCTCCCCAGAATTCTCTTGTTCTCACCTCTACTTCCTGTCTGGTTTTCCCTCCTATACTCCCTGCCTGGCCAATCAGTGTTTATTTAAAACATGATTGACAGAATACAGACAATTCTCCTGCCCCATCCTTACCTGTGTGCTTTATCACTGAGGCCTCTCCCTAGTCACACTGGGTTTTTGTTTGTTTGTTTTGTTTTTTTTTTGCCTGAGACAAGGTCTCATGGAGACTAGAGTGACCTAAAAATAGCCAAGGGTGACTTTAAACTCATGACCTCCCTTCCTCTACCTCCCAAGTGCTTGGGTTACAGGTATGAGTCACTCAGTCTGAAAAACCAGTTTAGTCTTTCTGGATTTTATTTTGCTTTATTTATTTATTTTGAACGCATTGGCTGGAGAACCAACCCCCTCCCCAGATTTAAGCCCTCATGTGTACCTTTTATAAACTGCTCTGGTATTTGTAGCTTTTACCCATCTCTGAATTACTTATAATACCCAATGCTGTGTCAAAAGTTATCATCCTTTGTTGTTAAAGGAATAAACTCTGTAATGGTTTCATGAAAACCCGTGCATTACTTGACTTCTCAATATTGTCCCTTCAGAGTTGGTGAAGGTCAAAAGAACTGTGTGTAACAAGTAATGCATTCTGAGCAATACAAGCCCTGTGCTATTCCAAATACTTACATTTCCTCTTTATAACAACTTTGTAAATGGCACAGTCATGGTCTGACCCAGAGACTCTGATGCTCTTAATTATGACCCAGTATGTCTCATAGAAAATAAGATAGTAATTAGAACTTGGTATACATTACAAAATGTTTTTGTATCTTATTAAACTGAATTTTCACAGCTTCATGGAGTAGAATGGATGAATCATAGACTAGAAATCATTTGACAACATCAGTCATTGCCTTGCATTCTTTAACAAGGGAGTGCAGAGACTGGAAGATCAAAGAGAAGGATTTGAACCCGAGCTTCTAACCCAAGTCTAGCACCTTGCATTTCAGCAGTCAGCACTGTATTTGTCCCAAGTTAAATAGGGCTTAGTAATTACTGTGCTACTGTCATTGCTGTTCCTGACTAGCCGTGTCTAGCATACGGTTGAGATTTTACCACAGCCGAGCTTTGTGGAAACCCTTACAATCTTAGCCCTACCAGAGGTTGAGAATGTATTGTAAGGCTATCCATGGAAAATTTGAAAATGCACTTATGAGGAGAAAGGTAACACAATAAGATTGTCATAAACCGGTTAATGATGTGGGTCCTTCAAGATGGCAGAGCCTTTCTTATCCCTTGGTGAGCTTAACCCAGGGAGCAGGAATGCTGGCCAGTCATGATGACCAAAGTTGCCCAAGTCAGAGGATTGTAGGTTTATGTCCATGCCAAAGAATAACAGATAAACATCACAGACAAGGAACAGGCAGAGCAAACAAAGTAGATATATGAAGAAAAAGTAAGGGCTGGAGAGATGGCTCAGTGGTTAAGAACATTGCCTGCTCTTCCAAAGGTCCTGAGTTCAATTCCTGGCAACCACATGGTGGCTCACAACCATCTGTAATGAGGTCTGGGGCCCTCTTCTGGCCTGCAGACATACACACAGACAGAATATTGTATACATAATAAATAAATATTTTTTAAAAAAACAAAAAAAGAGAAAGTGAGAAAACCTCTCAAAGGGAAAGGGTAATCCTGAGAGAGACAGCCTAGGTTGGAGGCCTTCTATGGAAGAGACATATGTCAATAATGGGATGGATATCAAGGTAATCTTCACTGAGATTGATCTTTGAATGCACTGCATGTCAAACCAGTGAGTGATTCGTGTACCCTTTGTGCAGATATTTAGCCCACCCAGAGGGGTGAGTAGATGTCACTCCCTCAGTCAAGGTAGTTATGAGTCATGGTTTCCTCTCTCCCTCAACTCATTTTTCTCACTCTGTAGGCTTTTGGTCCAGGCAAGACCCTTTTGGGGCTATATGACTAGTTTATGTTTTACCCTGTGTCTTCATCTTGGCTGCTCATACAGAACTCACTCCTGTCTTGGTTCTAAGATTAATATTCATCCAGGTGGTAATGACTGCAATCTCAGTAGTTCAGATGTGGAGTAGAAGGGTCCCAAACTGGAGACTAGCCTAAACTTCATAGTGAGACCCTGTCTAGAAAAAAAAATTAGGAGACTGATTAAGGAGAGATTGATATTCAAATTGATTTATTCAAAGATTAACTAGTAACAGAATAAATTATGCTGGTTCTTTTCAATCTATTTCAAACTCAGTGATATGAGATATGTAAAATTCTCCAGATTAACAGTAACCACATTGACCACAAGCATAGACTCCCTGTGGCTTGGAGGACATGAAAACAGATAGTGATGAGTTCGCACATTCCATTTGACGTGACAGTGCTGTGGTTAATGCAAAACCACAGTGTTCATTGACTTCTGGGGGTCACTTTGTAAATTCAAACTGTTGGTTTAAAAGCACAAGATGGTCTAGCAGAACTGACCAACACTCACTAATGAGAAAAGAACTTCTGAAGGTCTCTCTCTGTCAAATTTTATGAAATACTTAGCTAAAATCAAAAAACCTTAGCCAGGGATCTGCTAGCAAGGATTATAAATTGGGATCATGCTGGATTTTTTTTGTCTTTTGAAAGACTGTTTTTTGATTCTGAGGTGGGCTCAATCACTTTAATCTAGTATCTGTGTCTTGGAATTTGATTGCTGTGGGTTTTGTGACTTCATTATAAATGAGAAAGGCATTCAGTCATGCTGAAGCAGAATATTTATATGGAAATGGAGGATGTTTTGCATTGACAATACCTCTACTCCTGGGACTCAAATACATATGACTTTCTGACTGCTGTGCTAGGCTCTAAAAAGAAATTTTTTTGAAAGAACCGAAGACACTATGCATCTTCAATATTAATGTTCTTCCTATTTTAGATTAATGTTCAAGATGGAACAAGAGAAGAATAAGAAGCACTATGTCTTACATAAATAACTCCATGTTCACCCAAACCATTATTTTATCATGATTATTTAAAGAAAAGTACCTTGACTGAAATATTTCACTAAACATAATTGCCTATAATCCAAGTGTTTAATTAGCTTTTTTTCCTAAAATCTCATGTCTGGTCTAATATTAAAAATTAACTTAGAGATTGATTTTTCTAATATCAGACTCAGAGGATAGAAGTTAAAAGTCTTCTGAATATCAAAGGCTGTTAGAAGCAGGACAGAACTTTAATATGTAGGTCCAGAACCCATCATATTTATGAATTGATTCACTTACTCTTCTTTGTGAGAAACAAGGTGATGCATGTTAGAAGAAAAGCAAAGAGGCATGAAATGCTGCTGCTAGTCTTTAAGAACATTCAAACAAACAGAAAGACAGACAAGAGTTATGAGAAATTATTGATTTAGGCTTCTAAGTGGTCCTGCAACACTCTTTGACTCATAAGCATCATTTAGACCTCGATTCATTTCAGATCGACTTACATGGAAAGCAATTCTTTTAAAACTCCATCAAATACTCTTCTTTTAAAAATCACCTCAGAAAGGAGCAGGAGATGTGTTTCAGCAGCTGAGATTATATACTGTTCTTGCAGAGGACACAAGTTCAGCTCCTGACATTCATGATACAACTGCCTGTAAGTCTAGTTGCGAGGAATCAGATGCCTCTAGCTTCTTTGAGCACCTGCAGTCACATGTATATCAATATATAGACAGTCACACTCAAAACTAATAAAAAGAAATCTTTCTTTTTAAAGTAGAATTGCCTAGGAGTCTGGTGAAATGACTTAGAGGGTGGTGATACTTACCATAAAGTGTGAAAGCCTGAGCTCATTCCTGGGACACAACGTGGAACGAGAAAACCGACTCCTACAAGTTGTCCTCTGATTTTCACATAGCCTGTGCACTCCCCATCCCACCCTCATAATAGATAAATACAACAAACTATTTCTAGGGATAAAGGGCTTATTTTGACTTAAAGCTCCAACAGGCATATAATGCACCTTGGAGGGAAAGACAGGGCAGCAGGAACAGGGGGCCGGCTGTTCACAATGCATTTGTACTTAGCAAGCGGAGAACAATGAACACATGTTGTCAGTCAGTTCCCCTTTCCAGCTTCTACAGTCCAGGATCCCAGCCAGGGAATGACACTACCTACGGCAGGTGAGTTTTCCACCTCAATTAATATAGTCAAGATAATCTTCCCCAGCCTAGCCAGGCGCCACCCTCTGTCAGTCTGTCAAGTTAACAGCTAATACTAGCCATAACAAACAGTAGTGTGCACAAGCCCCCTTAGTAGGACTCTACATTCTGCCTCAGGGATTCATAATGCTTCGTGTTATTTCATCCGCGCAACTGTGTGAAAGTTACTGATGCTATTATATCATCCCTTCTCAAAAGAGGGATGAGCATGAACTGTAGTTAATAGTCACACCATTGCGCACTTGGCTAAAATATCCCATCGTAAAGTTTTTACATCAGAGATATGTTAGAAGCTTCAGTCACTCACCATGTCCCTTCATAACACCCCAGCATAAGGAATTCATGGTTGCAGTGGACAGGCCAGGACAGGCCAGTGGACAGGCACATCCTAACTAGTGAAGAATCAGGATGGGATCCTTAAGGAGATCCCATAGTCCTCCTGTTTACAAAGGTACCAAAACTGTGGGCGGAGGTCATGTGACATTGTAGAGCAGCATACGATTTATATTTTGCAAGTGTCTTCATGAGCTGAGAATCAGAAAATTAAACTCAGTCAGCTATCCGATGAAAAGTTGGCCTCTGGAAGGAAAGATGCTAGATGTGGGCTATGGAGAATAACAAGCAAACTAAGTGCACAGCAGATGTCCCTCAATAATAACACAGGACAATGCAATACAGTGCAGGAAACACTAAGAGATGCACAGAGAATGCTAGGGATTTCGGATTTCAAAGACTGTGTTCACCATGTGTCTGCTACAGGTTGAGGGAAACACCAGCACCTGGACAAACATGCTAAGTTCTTGAATTTTAAAAAGCATAGTCCACAAATATATTTTTTCATATCCTAATAGTCATCACAGAGATACTACTGCATTGATTTGAACTATTTCAGATTATGGTTATTAGATCACTGTTGCTGCTTCCTTCCTTGCCTCTGTTACACATGTGATTTCCTGTACTTTGGAAACACTGATTAAGGGTTGGTTTTTTTCTTTGTAATCTTATGAATTTCCATCATGCATTTAGAAGCATTATCCCAGGGGACAAATTGATTTTTACCTGATTTTTAAAGACCCATAAATAAAAAAGTAAAAAATAAAAATTTGATTAAAAGAAAAGGTTGGCCTCTGGTTCCAGGAAAGTGGCTCAATGGGTAAAGGTGCCTGCTTAGAAACCTGGGAGAAGATGAGCAGGAAGTCAGGACAGGGAGGAGTTGGTCCACTCACTGAGACAATGTCCCTGATCTAATGGGAGCTCACCAAATCCAGCTGGCCTGGGACTGTAGGAGCATGTGATCAAACCGGACTCTCTGAATGTGGCTGACAATGGGGGCAGACTGAGAAAGGCACTGGGACTTGTTTCTACTGCATGGACTGACTTTTTGAGACCCTAGTCTATTTGGATGCACAGCTTTCTAGGCCTGGATGGAGGGAGGAGAGCCTTGGACTTCCCACAGGGCAGGGTACCCTGCCCTCTGTTAAGGCTAGAGGGGGAGGGAGGACGGTGAGTAGGGGAGTGGAAGGGGAATGGAAGGGGGGGAAGTGGAAATTTTTGAATGAAAAAATTTTTTAAAAGCAGGAAAAAATTAAACAAACAAACAAAACAGCAAGCAAAAAAGAAAGAAAAGAAGCCTGATGACCTTAGCTCAACCTATGGGACCTATGTGGTAGAAGACAAGAACTGATCCCTACCTGCAGACCTCAACACATGTACAACAGTAGGTGCATGAAATACACACACACAAATATAACTTTAGAAAAAAATATTCAAATCCAGTAAGATAGTTGTCCTTGCAAGTAAAGGTCTATGCATTAAGATTTAGATAATAATGCATAGATTTCCCGATTTACAGTAAGTTGACAGTGATTTCTTTGACTGAGATAGCATCATAGCAATATGCATTCAGCACAATCCAAGCTTTGTGTTTGTGTCTATTTGTGTTTCTATGCATTGTGACTCTTTATTGTGAATCTGGGGATAGTAAGTTACGGCTCCCGACCATGAGAATAAACAACTAAAATACAAGGCATGCTCAGCAGCTCAAGTGTATTGTGTATTTTTGACTTTTGGTATTTTCAATTTACAATTGGTTTATTGGGCCATAGTCATGTAATAAGTAAGATAGCACTTCTGTTGTCCATGTGATGGTGTTGAGCATGGAACCAACAAGGGAGCTGCAGTCATGTGCACACCTCTAATTGTAGCACTGAGGAGAATGAGACAGGAGGATTGACAGCTGGAGGCCAGCCTGGACCACACAGTGGGGTTCCATATCAAAAGAAAGAAAGGGAGGAAGAAAGAAAGAAAAATAAAGGAAAAGAGATATATAAAAAGAGAGGGAAAGAAGGAGGGAGGGAGGACCATCCATCTGGAATATGCTTATTACTTTGTCATCCAAACTTGCGCTGATATTAAAATGATGTAGTTAAAATGAGCTAAGACAAACAACACTGAGCTCTGGAACAGAATGGAACGCCTTTCAAAGACATGAATTATATAAACTATAAGAAATTATGCATCTTTTTCATTTGCCGAAAAGATAATTTATCATCTTTATCAAGTTTCCATTAATCTACCTATCATTTATCTCTCTATGTACCTATATCTAATAAAAGGGCTGTCTAGTGTGGGGCTGGAGAGATGACTCAGTGGTTAAGAGCCCTGGCTGTTCTTCCAGAGGACCCAGATTCAATTCCCAGTCCCCACATGGTAGCTCACAACTGTCTGTAAATCCAGTTCCAGGAGATCTGACATCTTCACACCAATACACATAAAAATACATACATACATGTAGTAGGAGGCCACTTGTTGGTTCTTGACTGTTCAGCCCTGAAATAACCACACAGAAACTGTATTATTTAAATCATTGCTTGGCTTATTAGCTCTAGCTTCTTATTGGCTAGCTCTTGCATCTTAATTTAACCCATTTCTGTTAATCTGTGTATTGCCACGTGTCTGTGACTTACCAGCAAGGTTCTGACTTGTCTGTCCCCACTGGCAGCTATATGGTATCTCCACGACTCTGCCTTCTTTCTCCTTCTCCCAGCATTCAGTTTAGTTTTCCCCACCTAGCTCTATTCTGCCCTGCTATAGGCTCAAAATAGTTTCTTTATTCATTAAACAATAAAAGCAACACATATACAGAGGATTGCCTACATCACATACATTTTTGAAAAAGTGCTGTCTAGTTAAATTTACTCTTTGGATCATCAGAAACTAGTCACCTGCTCTTTCATAATACATAATTAAAATAGTTATTAAAATTTGTTCAGTTGTGTTTGGCATGGTAATGACCCAAAATTCACATGTTTATGAAAATTGAGCTGGGTGTAACGGCTCATACCTTTAATCCCCACTCTCAGGAGGCAGAAGTAGGTGAGTTTGAGAACAGCCTGGTCTATACAGCAAGCTCCAAGTTAACCAAGATACACAACGAGACCTTGACTCAAGAACCAAAAGGAAATGAAAAGAAAAAGAAAGAAGAAAGGAAGGAAGGGAAGAGGGGAGGGAGGGAGGGAGAGAGGAAGGGAGGGAGGAAAGAAAAGAGGGAGGAAGGAAGGAAGAAAGGAAAGAAAAAAATAAAACCAAATGAAAAAAAAATAAGGTGACCTAATATGGTGACCCATGTCTTTGACCCCAGCACTGGGGATGCAGAGGCAGGCATATCTCTCCAAGTTCAAGGTCAGTCTGGTATATATGGTGAGTTCTAGGCCTACATAGTAAGACCTTGTTTTTGTAAAGAAGACTGAGAGAAATCATAGTTACCATTTAGTATATACAGACAGTGCAACAACCATTTCATCTTGTTTCCTCCCTACAGATACCACAGCTGACTTTACAGGACAAACTAATGTATAGAAAACTAAGCTACTGGCCCATATCCATGCTCACATAATCAGAGGTTCCACTTACTAAACCTTAGAATCTTGAATTGCATTAAATTTTACTGCTAAAAAATTAGAGTAGAACAAAATCTAAGGCATGTTGGAAATTGTTCCACTTATTAGTGCAGCAATTTCTGAATAATAATAATGATAATAATAACTATTAGTATTTGGTAGCAGTCTGGTAGCTCTTGAGCCCACAGGACTAAGTTTAGCCCTCTGAAGAGTAACAATCTGATTTGAAAATCCTATAAAAACCTTTATTTAGACTGGGGTATGAGCACTTGGCTTTGAGATCAGTTGTACCCTGACTCTCATAATTACATGACTCTGCTTAGGAATGGGCTGGCTAGAAAGGATCAGATGGTGGGCAGGTATGGTGGTTGCATGCCTGGGAGGCAGAAGCAGGTGGATCTTTGTGAGTTCAAGGCCAGCCTGCTCAGCCAGAGCTGCATAGTGAGACCGTGTCACAAAAAAAAGAAATGGGGGTGGGGGATTAATAGAAGATCAGACAGCCACTGTTAGACTATCCAACCCATGTTGTATAAACCAATGCAATAAATCCCTTTTGAACTATAGATTAATCCTATCTGTTCTGTTCTTCTAGAGAACCCTAGCTAACACACCCTAACACATAGGGTATATCTGGTATCAACACTCTTAGTCACATCAAAATTCCACTTCTCTCATCCTCAACCTTGCCACCAAATCTTATGGCCCAAATATACACAAAATTATAACATATAACCCTATTGATAGCCTATGAATAATATAGCTAATGATTGTGTTTCTTTTCTTTTTTAGGAGAAAAGAAAAAAGAAAAGGAAAGACAGGCTTTCAGTGTGTAGCCCAGGCTGACTAAACGCAGGCTCCTCCCGCGTTGGGAGCACTGGAGTTAAATATGTGGACAGATGTGCCCAGGTTGAGATTTACAAAGCAACCCACCTCTCAAAAAAGACACATTTCCCTCCTGATTCATCCCGTATGGTTCCATCAATTAGCAACTGGAATTAACCCATTATACACTTACACTATTTATATTGTTTATACGGTTCACACTGACTGCATTCATATTGTCTGCCATAGAGCTGAGTGACATTTCAAATACTTTTCTTCTTTCTCTTTTCTCTCTTACATTAATTTATTCCCCTATTGGTTTAATTTTCTCTGTATTTATAGGTGTGGAAGTTTTATTTAAGGCACACAAGTTTAATAGGGGCCAGATACACACACAGATTACTATACCAGAAAGAGTGCCTCTGAAGAAGCAGGCAGGCCGGTGATCCGCGCAGAGAGAGCGCTTTCCACATGGGCCTATCATTTTATACCTCTTGGGACCTGGTGGTCCAGCCCCATTAATTAATTAACAACTAATTAGGGGGGCGGAATAATTAGCTAATGGCGGGGCGTGGCTATAAGCCGAAATGGCCAAGACCACTTCCCTTCATCTCCCCCTTTTGTCTAAATAAGATCAATCTAGCTCTAAAATAACTATATACAATGGGAACAGAC
>JAQHUG010000168.1:1242894-1301061 GCA_028555095.1 Dicrostonyx torquatus | reverse complement strand
GTGATTGGCTGGCTGCTGAGGTCCCACAGTGGCCCGCGGCAGTGCACGAGCAGAGGAAGTACAGCGCGAGCAAGGGGAGTGGGGAAAGTGCAGGGATCCGAGCGACAAACAGGGGCAGGCAGTGGGATAGGTGCGCACGGACGGGCTGCGGCCGTGGGGGAGCGGCAGGGCCAAGAGCGCGGCTGAGCAAAGCCAGATCCGGGCAGCACAGGCTGCAGAAACCGGCAAAACCCAGCCGCTCGGTTTGGCTGGAGATCACGTGCACATGCGCCAAAGTGACTCGGACCCGGAGCGTAGGTGGGCGGTGGGAGTAAAACGCAAAATTCCCTGCCTCAGGCTCCACAGTGGCACCGGTTACCACTGCGGAGTGGAGCGGAGGTAGACTCGGGGAGAAACAGAGCCTCACCCTGGGGAGAAATACAGCCCCACCCGGCTGGGGGGGGTCCCAAAATGCCCCACCTTGGGTGCCAAGTGTGGAAGTTTTATTTAAGACACACAAGTTTAATAGGGGCCAGATACACACACAGATTACTATACCAGAAAGAGCGCCTCCGAAGAAGCAGGCAGGCCGGTGATCCGCGCAGAGAGAGCGCTTTCCACGTGGGCCTATCATTTTATACCTCTTGGGACATGGTGGTCCAGCCCCATTAATTAATTAACAACTAATTAGGGGGCAGAATAATTAGCTAATGGCGGGGTGTGGTTATAAGCCAAAATGGCCAAGACCATTCCCCTTCATATAGGTACTTCACCCAAAGTTGTAATAGGTTTATAAAAATATCTCTAAACTTTTCTAAAAGTTCATGACCATCAAATAACCTGTTCCTTTTGGGTTTTGTTGTGTTCAGAATTCACCATTTTAATGCATCTGCCTTGGGGTGTGGCCTGACCACTCCTGCAGCGAATGTCATTTGTTTTCTCCTTCAGTTCACTTCGCTTGGACTCTGTCGCTGGTCACATGACTGCTTATTTCTCGGGTTTGCTTTCTGGTGCCTGGCCCCATTCCTCTCTCTCATATTCACTATGATCAGGTTTCAAGGGAGGGCACAGAAAGTGTGTGTGTTCAGTCCACTGTGCTTAGGCAGAAGACCCCAAGCACACTGAGGTAACCTTTGATAATGGGATTAAACTCCTTGCCTTTATGAACTTCAAAAAAGGAGAGACAACTATGAGTGCAACTTAAATTACCGCCACCAGCAGCTAACCTCTGATGGACTGGATTACATAAATAATTTGCCCATATGGCTGTTTGCTACACAGTTTCATATTGTCCAGTGGTCTGCAGCTGACTGGCTAAGGGGAAGTACTATTTTCCATAGTGTGTATATGGAATTTAAAAAGCAAACCGTGCTCAACTTTATTTTTTTTTTAGATACAATTTTTACTGTTTTTTTAAAATAATTTATTTAATGTGCATTGGTGTGAAGATTTTGTTTGAGATCTTCCTGAACAGGAGTTACAGACAGGTATAAACCGCCATGTGGGTGCTGGGAGTTAAACGCAGCTCCTCTGGATGAACAGCCAGTGTTCTTAACTCCTGAACCATCTCTCCAGCCCTCTACTTTATTTTTAATGTAATTTATCCTTCAATATAAAATAAAAGCTTTTGTTGCCATCAGTGGGTCTTTCCCCATTAATGAAACAGAGCATAATTGTTTTCACCACTAGAAAAATTTTAGAGCTGGGAGATGGTTAATCTGTCAAGGACTTCTAGTGAAAGCATGAGGACCTGACTCCAAATCTAAGAACCCACATAAAAGATGTCTAGCACGGCAACCCACAGTTGTAGTCCCTGAGAGTCAGAGACAGGCAGATGACTAGGTTCACTGCCCAACCACTAGTCTCTTTAGTAAACTCCAAGTCTGAGAGAGCCCATTTCTCAAGGCACTAGGTAGATGGTGCCAGAGGAAGAATACCTGAGATTGACGTCTGGCTTGAACATACAAACACATTCTTCACCATCAACACGTGGTATTTGCGGAGACAAACCCAGGTTAAACTTTCTTCTCCCTCCCAATAATAACTGCACATGGAGCAAGGGAGTGAAGTGAAGGAAGGATTCTAAGGGTCAGTAGGATGGTTCAGTGCTGGTAAGGCACTTTCTTCAAACACATGACAACCTGAGTTTGACCCTAGAACCCACATAAAGGTCAAAGGAGAGAACAAATGTCCTGAAGTTTTCCTCTGATGTCCACACATGTGACCATGCACATACACACCACAAAAGTACAGGTGTTGAAAAGACTATTATTTTAACAGATGTACCAAGGTGTTATAAGTATATGGTATCATACACTCAAAATGTTATCTTTAAGAGTTGACTGAATTGTTTAATACAGAAACAATAGCACAAATAATAAAAACAAGCATTCATATCACAAAATAATGACACAAATATTGGTTGTCTCCATTCACCATGAAGGTCCCAGGTCATCAGGCTCCTTAGCACACACTTGCTGAGCCATCACACCAGCTCCTAATCATATATTTTTTGGCTTTCTTTCGTTATGACCCAAATATGAGAAACCACTAAATCTTTAAAACTTTGCAGCAGTAGAATATTTCTGCACTTTGGATCTAAAGGCGAGAGATAATAGACTTCCCACCAGACTGTGTCTAGAAATCACAGTAGCTACAATCCACCAGACTGTAGCTAGAAGTCACAGTAGCTACAATCCACCAGGCTGTGTCTAGAAGTCACAGTAGCTACTATCCACTAGGCTGTGTCTAGAAGTCACAGTAGCTACAATCCACCAGGCTGTGTCTAGAAGTCACAGTAGCTACTATCCACCAGGCTGTGTCTAGAAGTCACAGTAGCTACAATCAAGTGAACATGCTCACAGTTGTTCAAGGGCCCAGAATCTAACTATATTTATCATCTTCCTCACCAAGGTATCATCTGCTGTCCTTTTCCTGTGGTTTGAATGATGATACACACAACATTTAGGGGTTATTTTCTCTTTATCATCTTGACTAATGTGAAATAACTACAAGACCAACATTGCACAATTTTTATTTAACTGATGAAATGTTTAACTTCAGTCAAGATACGTAGTCTGCTTTCTGTTTCAGCAATTATCCAGTATACTTTCCTGCCAACTTTGCCTAATGTCATGTCTTGGCCATGCTTCTTCTACCCAACTTTAGGTAACTATAGACAGTGGTCAGCTCTTACCATCTGGTGCTGTATTCAGTGAGGAAAGCAACAGAAGCATGACATGGGACTGCTGCAGTCTGCAGCTGCTGGACAGCAAACATCCATTAATCACATACTTGCAAGGAGTATGTGGGTAGAACTCTCAGTGATTGTCTTAGACATGGATTCTATCCTGTCAGGCCTTTAGACACCATTGCAGACCAGGATTTTGATTTCTGCCTACTAAAAACCCAGATATGCCACACTAGAACAGAAACTGAGGAAGTAAAAGTAGGCTGTTCACTGGACGGTGGTGGCTCATGCCTTTAATCCCAGCACTCAGGAAGCAGAGGCAGATAGATCTCTGGGTTCAAGGCCAGCCTGGTGTACACAGTGAGTTCTAGAACAGCCAGGGCTACATAGGGAAATCCTGTCTCAAAAAACCAAAAAGAAAAAAAAGTTGTTTCAATTATGAGTCTGTGGTAATTTATTAAATAGAATACAAATATATCTTTATTTTGTAGTGAACAGAAGAAAATGTAAGAAATAGAAAAATGGAAAAAAATAGAAAAGTGAGCCAGGCAGTGATGGTGCATGTCTTTAATCCCAGCACTCAGGAGATCTCTGTGAGTTCAAGGCCAGCCTGGTCTACAGAGTGAGTTCCAGGACAGGCAGAGAAACCCTGTCTAGAAAAACTAAATAAATAAATAAATAATAAAAAAGGGAAATGAGAAATAAAGCATTTTTCTGGGATTTTATTTATTTATTTATTTTGGTTTTTCGAGGCAGGATTTCTCTGTGGCTTTGGAGCCTGTCCTGGAACTAGCTCTTGTAGACCAGGCTGGTCTCGAACTCACAGAGATCCGCCTGCCTCTGCCTCCTGAGTGCTGGGATTAAAGGCGTGCGCCACCACCGCCCGGCTTTTTCTGGGATTTTAAAAGGTAGTAAACCTATGAGGTCTTGATGAATGAAGTTCCAGAAAAAGACAGGAGTTTTGCCAGTGATGCCCTTATTCTTGGTTGGAGTACCTGACCCTGACTTTTGCACTGGTGAACACTGGACTGTCATTGATTAGAAAGCTTTTAAGAACAGAGAAGACCTTAGTATGGAGAATATCAATAATATTTGCCAATGATACCCATACAACAATCACTGGATTCTTCGGACAATCACAGGTTTCCAGGACCCTGCTGTGATGCCAAGAGATTGTTTGGCCTCATTCTTGTGCGGTATTGATAACTATGCTGTATTACTCAGCCTTACTCCACATATGACAAAACAGACACAAATTGCTAATGGGCATACCTAATGTCACACATTCACTTGAATTAACAGAGGCAAGATTTGAACTCAGAGCTACAGAGTCACATCTAGCTGTATTATCAGAATGTTTTGTTACTGAGAGTTCTAGTCTAACTTTCAACACTCTGTTGATCCCTGCTCCAGCTCACCACTACAGAATGAGCTCCCCAGAACCAGATCCTGACCCAGAATGTCAGGATCTACTAAAGAAACAACTGAGAGGGAGACATGAGCTGGCATGCAGCTGGGAACAGCTTCATCCCCTGTCACATCATTTCTGAAGCAAGGGAAGCTGAGGCACAGGCTGTGACCTTATCCCAGCCATGAGCGATCACTAGTGCAGTATCTGGTGGCAGTTGTCTTAATTCCTAGAGAAGGGAGACAACTTTCCAGAAGTTTCTCCCAGGTGAAGCTTTTCAGGGCTACATTCCAGCTAATGTGTCCCCCTCCCTAACCTTGCCGGCCTCCCTCACAGGTCCCTTTTCAAGGTAATTTTTACTACTAACCCTGAGGAAAAATCTGAGCTCTATGGTAAAGTATCTATTACACTGGATTACTATGTTTTATTTATTTTAATCATAAAGATGCATACTACCAAAGATCATCCCCCTTGACTCCTGATATTAGATCCCTACAAAGGATCCTCAGAATGAGTGGATGGCTCATTGCAAGCACAGGGATCCAAGTTCAGGTCCCCAGCATCTGCATAAAAAATAATAACAAGGAAAAGACTTGTATGGGAAGAACTTTAAATCTTTAAAGAAAGAAATTGAAGAAGACACTAGAAAGTGGTAAGATCTCCCATGCTCTTAGGTAGGCAGAATTAGCATAGTAAAAATGGCAATCTTACCAAAAGAAATCTACAGATTCAATGCAATGCCTATCAAAATCCCAGCAAAAATTTTCACAGACCTCGAAAGAACAGTACCCAACTTCATATGGAAAAGCAAAAAACCCAGGATAGTCAAAACAGTCCTGAACAATAAAAGAATTTCTGGAAGCATCACAATCCCTGACTTCAAACAGAGCTACAGTACTGAAAACAGCCTGGTATTGGCATAAGAACAGACAAGAGAACCAATGGAACTGAATCGAAGACCCGGATGTTAATCCATACATCTTCAAACATCTGATTTTTGACAAAGAAGCAAAAAATATCAAATGAAAAAAGAAAGCATATTTAATGGTTGGTACTGACATAACTGGATATCAACATGTAGAAGAATGAAAATAGACCCATATCTATCACCATGCATAAAACTCAAATCCAAATGGATCAAAGACCTCAACATAAAGCCAATCACACTGAACCTTATAGAAGAGAAAATGGGAAGTACATTTGAACACATTGGCACAGGAGACCACTTCCTAAATAGAACCCAGCAGCACAGACACTGAGAGAAACAATAAATGGGACCTCCTGAAACTGAAAAGCTTCTGTAAAGCAAAGGATACAGCCAAAAGGACAAGATAAAATGACAACCTACAGAATGGGAAAAGATCTTCATTACCCCCACATCAGACAGAGGTGTGATCTCCAAAATATACAAAGAACTCAAAGAATTGGTCACCAAAAGAACACATAAACCAATTAAAAAAAAAAAAAACGGAGTACAGACCTAAACAGAGAAAACTCAACAGAAGAATCTAAAATGGCTGAGAGACACTTAAGGAAATGTTCAACATCCTTAGTCATCAGAGAAATGCAAATAAAAACAACTCTGAGATTCCATCTTATACCTGTAAGAATAGCCAAGATCAAAAACATTGATGACAACTTATGCTGGAGAGGTTGTGGGGAAAAGGGAACACTTCTGCATTGCTGGTGGGAATGCAAGCTGGTACTGCCCCTTTGGATGTCAGTGTGGAGATTTCTCATAAAATTAGGAAATAACCTTCCTCAAGACCCAGTAATACCACTTTTGGGTATATTTCCAAAGGATGCTCAATTGTGCCATAAGGCCATGGGCTCAACTATGTTCATAGCAGCATTGTTTGTCATAACCAGAACCAGGAAACAACCTAAATGCCCCTCGACCGAAGAATGGATAAGGAAAATGTGGTACATTTACACAATGGAATACTACACAGCATAAAAAAGTAACTATATCTTGAATTTTGCAAGAAAATGGATGGAGCTATAAAATATTATTTTGAGTGAGGTAACCCAGACACAGAAAGACAATTATCACATGTACTCACTCATAGGTGGTTTTTAAATATAAACAAAACCAGCCTAGAAACCACAATCCCAGAGAACTTAGACATCAATGAGGACACTAAGAGAGGCACACATAGATCTAAACTACATGGGAAGTAGAAAAGACAAGATCTCCCGAGTAAATTGAGAGCATGGAGACCTTGGGGGAGGGTTGAAGTGGGGAGGGGAGCGGCAGGGAAGGGAGCAGAGAAAAAAATGTAGAGCTCAATAAAAGTCAACAACAAAAAGTATGACAGTGTATGCTCTTACAATGTGAGAGACAGACACAGAAGGGTAACTGAGTCTTGTCAGCCAGTCAGACTAATGGGAACTAGCCAGTTCCAGGTTGAGTGACTCTGTTGCAAGGTAATGAGGTGATAGAGTTGGATAGAGCATTCTCCTCCAGCCTCTGCATATGTATTCACAGGCACTAATACCCTCACATACACAAATAAGAAAACCAATAAATATAAAGGATCCTCTGTAGTCAGTATATGTGAACTCTAGGAAAGGAATTTAAGGGAAAAAAAGGAGACCGTATGTGGTAAATGTAGTGGTTGAGAGGAGACACGCAGCATGGCAGCTTGGTGAAGGAAGCGGGGCCCTGCTAACTACTCAACTAATAGTCATTTTTCTGCCCAACCAGACTGAAAACAGTTTGTTGGCAATGTTTTAAAATACCAAGACTTGACCCACAAAAGGGGGGTCTTTACAATTCGTAAGGAATTGTAAGAGCCGATCTCAACGAACCTAAATTATTTGGCAGCAGTCCAGTGTGGGCTATTCCCTTTATGTGGATATGGCCTTTACTCATTGATCTAACTTGCTTCTTTCCTATTGATATTTGAGATGTTCAACCATTACTAAAGACCTGCAGGCATGATCTGGAGCAGAGTGTCTCCTGTAACCTCTCACGAATGCACCAAGTAACACATCCTTAGTTCATGGCTTTCCAGTTTACCTACAGGTTAGTCATCTATCAAGGCTCTGTGTGTGTCTGTGGGGTGTCAAAATTTCCACATGCCAGACCACTTTAATCAATATCTAAGAATCAATTACAGATGTCAGGATTGCTCAAACCTGAAAAATGAAGTTAACAGCCAAAGTTAAGAACTACTGAGATTCGAAGGGTGAGGCCAAAGGGTGTGACAGGCAGGCAACACATTCACACATTTAAGCCCATAGCAGCTGTGTGTCAATGACCAGACAGCACCTATGAGATTGTTTAAACCAATGATTATGGTAAAAAACCAAGGACCAAAGCTTAACAAAATATTAAATTAGACTCAGCTTGGTTCAAGTTCAATGTTTTCCATCTTCTTTACATTGACAAATAAGCAAGGAGTACTAATTTTCCCCAACAACTAACGAGTAATTTTAAAGTCCTGTTTTGTCATGTCCTTCCTTCCTCTTCCTCTCTGCCTTTCCTTCTCCTTCTTTTCTTTCAAGGGGAAGTGGGTGACACTGAGAAGCTTCACACATTGTAAATGAGCATTTTACCTTTGAGCTTCATTTCCAATCTCCAATCTTACATTTCCTTTTCTTATTATATTTCATTCGGCATTAATTCGTTACACCTGTTATCAGTGTGCAGGGGGAATAGATATGCAGAAATCTTAAATTCTGCATTATTTCTTTCACTAGGAATCTTGAGGTAAGCAGGTGCACAGGGTGGCATTCTTTGGAAAAATATAGTTAGATGTAAATAAACCAACAATAAACAAAAAAACAAAAATCTCAAAACAAAACAAATAGACTTTTCAAATAGAAATTGTTTTCAAAATTATTGTTTATCTGATTATGTGTGTTTTTTCTGTCTTCCTGGGAACCTGGCTCATTGTCAAGTGGCTCTAAGCATACTTCATGAAACATGACCTCATAAAACCTCCCAGTGGAGTGACAGAAACTGCGAAACGTAGAACTCCCATAGCTCTTTTCCATCTGGGGTGGTGACAGAGAATCTAAATACACATCACACAAAATACACACACCACACGAAACACACACACATACTATACTCAGATGAAATTTGAGCTACATGACATCAATTCCAACTCAAAGCTGGAAAATTTGGCCAGAATTCACTCAAATAAAAACCATTAGGCTTTGCTACATTCCAATTCCTGTGAGAAATCCGGAACAATAGTGCTGAATTCATAGAACTGGCTACTTCTAAACGCAAAGGACTCTGCTTATGTCTACAAATCTTATTTGGTCAGGCAACACATTAGTTCCTATTTTGAAAAAAACCTAAGTAGAACCTTCTGGGCTGTCTTACCCTCTTCCTTTTCCTAACTGCTTCTGGCTATGCAAACACACCAATGTGGACACCAGGCGTAAGTTATGACTACAATTTGACATGATTGTTTTATTAACAAGTGTGATCCAGAGTAGAATAATTAAATAGGGACGCATAGTAAAAATCAACATTCCATTGACTTTTTAAACTGCAACGTTCTACTCTACAAAGAAGAGACAATACAATTACATGATATTACTTGTATGGGCTTGCTGAATGTGTGATGAAGCCTTGGCTGGCAAGGCAGTCTTAGAAAAGATTGAAAAGAGAAGAACAGCTGTAGTGTCTGAGATTCAATGGGGACTGAAGTGGCACATGTAGAGCCCATGCCCCAAAGTGGGCAGACTCTTGTCCCCAACAAAAAAAGAAGGTGGCAATCTCAGAGTCTCATTTATTTCAATAAGATTTTTAAAAGCCAGCTGCCTTTTTACATATAAGAACCTGGTATAGACCAGTATTTACCTACCTGCTCTTGAATGCCATCTCATCCGATAAGCCAAGTAAACAATGTCACCCACTTCATGACTATTAACTTTATATTCTATTATACCCTGGTAAGTATATACTGCAAATAATTACTTTGTACATTACTTCAGTTCTTGTGTCAAGTAAAAATTCCTCTAGTTTATCTTAAGATGACCATCAACAACCTAAATAGTAGGGCTGGGGTACAGTCGAGGGGCATCTGTGGAGTCCTCAGTTCAATCCCTGATACACACAAAACCAGAAAGCATGAGAAGTAGAATTTTATATCTTAAAAATGCCTCATATTTTCCCTAGGCTTCCTCTGGTTTCTGCTATTGTTTGTAGGAAAATGGACCCCACAGACGAGCGCTGGCTCAGCAAGTGGTCCATCCACTGCACTACTCCTCAGCCCTTGATTTCTTAGCACAGGGTCTCCCTTGGTAGCCCAAGCTGGTATGGGATTCATGATTTTGTAATTACAGGTATGCACCACCATACCCAGCTAAATGTATCATCTACATAAAGAAACAAACAAACAAAACCATTCCTGGTTTAATCAGGAATGACTTACTCCCAGAACCGGGGAGGCAGAAGTATGTGGATCTCTAAGCTTGATGCCATTCCTGGTTTCTATAATGAGTTCCAGAGCAGACCAGGCAGAGATGCATAGTGAGACTCTTGGCCTTTTTGGCTTTGTCTTCTAACAGGTCACTATTAATAAACCCATTGAGCATGTATTGTGTGGTCTTCCATATGCCGTCATGGCAATTTCCTGTGCTTTTCTCTTTTCTCACTAGGGACTATACATATCTTACAACTAAGTGTGGATATTGCTTAAGTCTAGAGTAGATGCTCAGTAGATATTTATTATTTAGTGGGTCCTCAGAAACTTCGGTATAGTTGGCAGGGCAGAAATATTTTTATTTTGTAAATAAGCAAGCAGAGGCTTGAGTGGAATCGCTGATACAACAACTAACCAGCAGGAAAGCACTGGCATCATTGACATTAGAGAGACCAGTTTTGCTAGTTTATAAGTTGGCATCCATTTCATTACAGCACATAGTTTCTCCAAATGGATGGAAAACTTAATCGGTTTTAGATAAAAATATGTTAACTACTTTTTTGAAATATGTAAATTTCTTTAAATTGATCAGTAACAACAAATTTCTCAGGGACAGAAACAGTAACCATTAGCAGTGGTCAGAAAGCGTGATTTTTCCTCATATGTGGTTCCTAGATTCTATAAAGACACAAAAAATACGTATGTATATTTGCCAAGAAAGTAAATGTGAAACTATATAGGGAACAAGGGGACTATCAGAAGGGGTAGATATAAATATACACCATGTACAATGACTATAGACAATGAAAATGTAAACATTTAAGCTCTTAGTGCATTTTACTGAATAAAATAAGCAAACTTTCTAAGGAAAAAGGAGGAGCATGAATTCAGTACTCAGGGGAATTAGGCGGGAAAATAGCCAGCTCTAGGTCACTCTGGGCCAGATAGCAAGGCTATTAGTGATTTCTCTACTGCTCTTTTAAAGCACATGACCAAAGCACCTTGCAGAAGAAATGGTTCACTAGAATTTATGGTCCCAGAAAGTTCAGAGTTCATTATGGAAGCCAACAGCATATAAGACAGCAGGCATAGAAACTGTGGGTTAATATTTTGAACCCCAAGTAGGAAGCAGAGAGCATTCAAGGAGTTCATAATTGCCCCAGTAACAAATTTCATCCAACAAAGCCATACCTCCTAAACCTACCCAGAATGTTCCACCAACTGGGGACCAAGTATTCAAATGCTCAAGACTATGAGGAACATCTCATACAAACCCCCACAAAGGCCCTATCTCAAAAAACAAACAGGAAATGGTGATAACTCAGGAGGTAAAGGCACCTGACAATCAAAATTGGATTCTCAGACCCACTTGGCAGACCTCACATGTGTGCTGGGGTAATGCACGCACACACAAACACCACCCCACATGCACACATATAAATGTAAAAAAAATCTAATTAAAAAAAGAGAGAAAACAACCAAGGTACACTATATGGCATAGGTCTATAATAACTGGAGGCTGAGGCAGTTTATGGCCAGCCTGGGCTACATAGCATGTTCCCATCCAGACAGAGCTGTGTTTCCAGATCTAGTCTCAAAAAATAAGCAATAACAACAAAAGCATAACTTGTAATGTATTATTGTTATGATGTATTATTTTATTGCATATAAACATGCACTGTAATTTGTTTGTACGTGTTACATTCCAGTTTCTATAGATGAAATTCTGGTTGACCAAGCCACACCATATTTCTTTAACGAGATTAACACAATCATCAATGTTTTCTTACTCTGCTTTAAAACACAGTTTTGTGGGATGAAGCAATTATTGAGCTACTGAAGGAAATATTTAAAAATGTGAACTACATAAGAATAAAAGAAAACATTAAAATAAAGTGAATTCTTGGGGGGGGGATTGTGTGTTTTGTTTTTGAGACAGAGTTTCTTTGTGCAACAGCTCTGGCTGTCCTGGAACTCACTCTGTAGACCAGGCTGCCTAGAATTCATTAAGATCTGACTGCCTCTTCCTTGAGTGGGATTAAAGGTGTTCACTACCAGACCTGGCTAAATTAAACTGAAATAATAAAAATAAGAGTGAATTAGACCCAAGGTTGTAATTATGTATGTAAAATAATTTGATGCTCCCATTAAATTTTACATAAGGCTGTATGAATTTCACACCTAACAAACTGCAAAAATTCATCTACATTTACTTAAAAGATGGGCTTCAGCTCCAGGAATACCATGCAGTTTGTAGTTGGCTTTTTATCGGAAGAGAGAATAAGGCTAATGAGTGACGACTAAGAACAGCACAGTAATTTACAGAGGTAAATACCTAATTACATCTGTTTCCCAAAGTGGATAAATCACACATTAAGTTATATAATAATTTAAGGACTTGTAAGAGACAAGAAGAAGTACTTGATATTCTTCAACTAATTACTTTTAATTAACATGTCTATATTACAAAAACATATGAGAATATTTTAAAATTAAAAATGGAAAAATATTCAATGCAAGAAGCATATGGATCTGTACAGCTAGAAGCAACTTACCATTGGAGAGATGAGAGGTCCTCCTTCCATTTCCCCATCAAAAACTAAGTCTAGACATTCATAATTACACCAATTAATTGGCCATTTTGGCTAAATTATGTAAATTGTCTACATACACTTCTCAAAGTACATAACTACCAATGCTATTTTCACTTTGGTCAAGTCTCTGCTACAGAGCAAAATGAAGTGGATAATTTAAGGCAATTATTCTGATACTTTAGATCAAACATTAATTAAGGTAAAAACATAGATTTCTTTTTTTAATTTGGATTGAAATATAAATGTTCTGCTTGCATGCCAAAAAAATGGCTTCTTAAATTGTTTTTGAAATCTGATTAAATGGCACCTTTGTAATCAGAATTTCTAAATTTCAGATAAATCCGGTGCCTACATTATAGTACAGTATTTTATAGTTATTTATACCATTGCTTGCTTAAATCTTATTTTCTAAGTTCATAGACAACACTGATAAAATTTATGGCTGTTCTGAACACAAAAGTAAAGTTCCTGGAATGCTTTTAAAGGTCAGTGAGTAGAATGTCGACAAGAAGGCATCCTCTACAGCAGCTGTAAGGCTGTGCAGAGAACACTCTGGGCAGACTCACACACTGTCCAGTGTTGCTGAGAGGCCTGCAGATGCTCATGAATAAATCAGCAATCAGATCCTTATATCTAGGCAGAGTAAACAGCACAGGACATTATCTGTCTGTCTGTCTATCTATGTCTCTATCTGTCTGAATGTCTTTCTATCTATCTACCTATCCATCTTCTATCAACTTTTAAGCAATTGTAATAAAGCCTTACAAACTGACAACCAGAAGCTAAGGGAATATGTTCTTTAAAATGAAATATTTCCTTGGACCATTATTTTCAACTTTTTTGTTGGTTTGAAATTTATCAAAATAAAAAGTTGTCCAAAAAGTAAATTTTTAAGCTCCACATAAAATAGCTAATAAACATTCAGTACCCATCAAAGCCCCATGAATATGATATGCCCAGGACTGAAAATTCTGCAGTCCTTCATTTCTTAAAATCATACTGTGAAATCTATACTAAAGGATTTTTTCCAATAGGCCTTAAGTGAGCTCTTTAAAATATCCCCAAGGTTTCCCATGAAGGGTATAGTTAAAGAGCATTCCACTTGAGATCCTAGCCTGAAAGGCCCTATAGAATTGCAGAGTATCATTATTAAGCAAATGTTCCTGGGCCCTTGGGTGGTTCACTTAAAACACATTTCACTGTATTGAATATTCAATGCCAAAAGCACAGTGTTCAGTGTTAAGATTTGCAATTTAAACCCAGTTGGGAGAAGTAAAAGGTCTTGTAATTTGCCTATGCTGTATTGCATTGATGTAGTAGCTTTCATTGATAATTAAGTTCCAAAAATATGAGTTAGATTGCGGGAACAATGGGGAAAAGCTACCCTTTCTATCACAGCTCTAGCTCTTGACTTCTTGTATTTAAGGTTACAGATGCTCCATTAAATCGATTTTGTGTTTAATCTCCTCTTGAAAAACAGTGAATGCAAGTCCCCAACTTTCTTCCCTTTGAGAGGACCCAAGTATTTGACAATGAAAACTACAAGGGCTCAAACTAGATAATTATCACCACCCACTGGGGAGAAGAAAAGTTTAGTGAGTCTTTTTTGGATAGTTTTTCCCAGCTAAATCTCACTGGGTTGGAATGTCAAAATATATTTCAAGCTAGAATTTCAAATAAAAATTTAAAGAAAACAGATTTGAAAGAAGAGGGGTGTGCTCAATATGATAAAATCGTGCTTTTTTAAAATAGTTCCTTTAAATCACTGCCATTTAGTAATCTGCTGTTTTAACATCTTTTAGGTCCCCAATACAATACAGTACAATACAAATGTGCAAGGCATGGGATTGAGTAAAAGTTAAAATTTATAGAGCAAAAGACCAGAGATTGTCGTTAAATAAAAAAGGAAATCCGAGCCTTGTGAGTTATGCCTGTAATCCCAACCACTACGGAGGCTGAGGCAGGAGGATTGCAGCAACTTCGAGGGCAGTCTGTATTAAGAAAAACCAAAGTTACTTTTCTTTGAATCTACACATAGGTGCTAAGACCCAAAGCTCTGATCCTGCTCCTGAAGTGGGGAATGGCATGCTGGACAGAGGCCTCAATCTTAACTGAAGCAGGAGGATTACCTCCAGCTTTTGGTCAGTCTCAAACAGTTTCCACAGGGAAAATGAGGTCGGTTCGCCTGCAGTTGACCTGCAGGAGAGTTAATCTTCAATGGTGAGAGCGCGGACGCTTTGGTACCTGTGGGGTCCTCGGCCCACCTCTACCGTGAAGGATGGAGAATGAACAGTGCAGTGTGCTTACCAGTGCCTTGCCTGAACCAGCAAGGGTAGGTAGAGCGTGGACACGTGACAGAAATTACATTACCCGGAGATAGCCCAAAAACTTAAACTGATCCTCTGATTTGGCCCAGCAACCTGCCTGGTAACTGGAATAGCCCTGTGGGAGGCGCTGATACATAATTCCGGACGTAAAAACCAGCACCTCACTTTTCAAAAGGAGCCTGGGTCCCATCGAGGCCCGAGAGGGAGGTTTTGGCCATAGTGGGTTCAGCTATTGCCGGGGCAGGGAGGTCCGTGGCCGCCTGACCCGGCGGCGACCCTGCGGCTCGCACCCCCACCCTGCGCCCGCCTCCCGGGCCGGCGCGGAGCAGGTGTCAGGTGGGCGGCCCGGGCTCGACGGGCCCCTCCCGCGGCCGCGCGTGCCAGCCCCAGCTCCTCCCGCCCCGCCGGCCCCTTTGTCCGCCCCGAGGGCGGCCCCTTCCCGCCCGCGGGGTGTGCGAGCTCTCCGGAGGAGGGTCGGAGGAGGGCCTGGGAGGAGCGGGGAGGAGCGGGGCGGGCGGCTGAGTGCAGGGGTGGGAGCCGCGACGCACCGGGAGAGGAGCCGCTCGGTGACCCGCGCCGCAGCCGGGGCGCAGCCGCCGCCCCCGGGCGCGCCGGCGCCTCCCCTTGGCGGAGTCCGCTCAGCACGGCGGGGGAGCGCGGCTAAGCGGAGGGGAGGGCCGAGGGAGGGCCGGGGCGGGGCCGGAGCGGCAGCAAGCAGCCCGGGGTGCGCGCCTCCGACTCTCGAGACGTCGGAGCCCGGCTGGGGACGCGTGCGCTCCCGGGCTGGGGAACGCGGCTCAGGGAAAGGAGGGAGGGCGAATCGGCAGGAAAGAGAGCACAAATGCTGTGACTGCCAGGGACGCCGAGTATTCGAGGTGCCTGTGAAGCGATCCTCACCCCAGGCTCCCACCATTGGCCGGGAAGCCTAGACGACCCTGTCTGGAGCTGTCACACTTTCCTCGACTGCTATATTCTCCACCGTCGGTCATGGCTTTCTCAGGCGACTGGTGGGAAAAGTGGCCTTCCAGTCACTTTCACTTCACTCCCCCAAGGACCGCAGGTGGCTAAAGTTGACTGCCCTCCTGGGACGCGACTGCTCGGGAGACTAGGTAGCTGCCTCCCGCGGTGAAGGAGACAGGGAGCCTGTCTTCTTCCTCCTTACCACCCCATTTCCTCTCCATCTTTAGAATCTTCCAGTATCTTAGACATAGCCTGGAAACTACTAGCCAGGTAAATCGATACAGCAAAGCCGGCCAGGTTCACAGGAAACGGAAAGTCGGGTCTACTGTGTCAGGCACTGGGACAATTAGCTGCAGGCAACGCGGCTCCGGGTGATTCTCTGTGTGCAGGCGTCCTCACTGGGCCCTGCCCTGAAGAGGGCGAGGACACCCAGCAGCTAAGTGTCTTGGATACACTGGGTGTCCAAATCTTTCCCATGACTGAGCTATGGGAGAAGGGAATTATGCTCATTGTCCCTTAAGCAAAAGTGTACTATTGACTTGGTTAGCATCTTGCCTAATACGATTATTTATGAATACCGAAGGCATACACTGAAGCTTTAAACACCGTATGTTAATTAACTATTTCAGTTGTATTTGATAACGTTGATTAAAACACCAAATGGATTAACATACTCAGTGTCTTAATATTGGTCAAGAAAATAACAGCACAGGTAGCTTTTAACTTAAAAACTTGCAATGTTGGTTTGCTATGGGCTCTTGCCTTGCTGCAGCCTTGTTTCCAGCCTCCTCCTGGTCAGTATGTTAGTTCTGACAGTCGCTTCCATTTCCTCCTCCTGTTCCCTTAAGACTAGAGGATTTCGTAACCAAGGCAGACAAAGAATGCGAGTTTATGACTGTCCATGTGTCAAGTGTACCGGCAAAGCATAGCACTGGTAACAACGTTGTGGTTGGTGACAACTGATTTTCCCTACTGCACAAAGGAGTGGGGGTCAGGGGAGATGTCCAGGTTGGAATATCACTGAGGCACCATCTATAGAAAAACTGTCCTTAATAGCCACCCTTTGAAAGTAATGGACCTCCATTTGAGGGCTGTAAATGCCAAGTGTGGCCAGAAGAGTTGTGGGTCTGCGTTCTACAAATGTTTGCTCTCTTCAGTATGGATCAAAGACCAGCGTGCCCGCCTTATGAGGCTGCATTGGATAATTACAGAATGACAATCAATTCAACTTCTTTTACGTTATAGAATCCCCCCCTCGAAAAATAGAGCCAGGGATGAATCGTGAAAAGAATGATTCATTTTAATAAAGACAAAAGAGGCAGAAGGAGGAATGATATTGGCTGTGGCCAGTTAAGTGCAGGCATTGCTTGAAAAAAGGTTTGATCCTGCTTGCCTCTGCTTTTCTGGGCCTTAGTTTGAATTTAAATGGGGCAGACTCCTTTGGTGGCCAGCAGGGGTTCTTATCATTTGAGACTGAGAATCTTCTTGGCTAATGTTGATGAAGTAGGTGACTTGAAGTGTTTGGTAGAAACAAAGTTTCAAAACGTAATTCAAATTGAAATAATAGGTTGAAGATGTTTTAAAGTTTCCAGCATTCATTACTTTTCTAATTGATAAGCAAGAATGAAGGTTGTGTTTCCTCTTAATAAGTAACCACTGCTGAATACAGGCCTAAAGAAAATCAAAATCAAAAACGAGAAAGGAAGGAAGGAAGGAAGAAAGAAAGAAAGAAAGAAAGAAAGAAAGAAAGAAAGAAAAAGAATAGTACCTCTTTTCTCTATATGGGAGGCTTTTCTTCTGGGATTGGAAGAGGGAACTTGACCCTGATGATAGTGAAGTCCAGTGCCCTTCAACCCAGTGGTTATAAAGTTTCCCTGATTTGTGTGAATTAAAAAAAAAAACCAACACCTTAGCATCTTTTAAAGTGGAGAAGGTTGCTGTAAAATGAGTCTCTGTGTAGGTGTATACCCTGTTGCCTGGCCCTCATTCAGATAGGAAAGAGCCTAGGCTGACTAATGCCTCTCTAAAGAGGTGACTGTATAGACCAAACGTCAAACAAAGGTAACCCTCTCTGCAGGCAGGACAGAACTGATGGAAATAATTGCTTGGATCCCTCCAGTTTCCGTCTAGATCTCATTCATAAGCAAAACTGTTATTTCCTTAGGAGGAGACAATATGAGCGTGTGGCCCCTTGGACCAATAAAATTTCTAAGAACTCAGAACTCACTGACTGAAGACTGAAAAGATTCTTACAGAATATCTTGTGCCAACACTCCCACAGAGCAGAGGTGAGCTGCAGATGGGGTAGAGGGAGTGCCCACCTTAGTCTGGTGGGGGACAGGTCTCATGGCAACAGATCACTGTGAGACATTCAGCAAACCTGCTGAAATCTCAGGCCTTTATGACTAACACAGACACCAAATTCTCCTAGGTAGTTCTCATGCATGATTTAAATGTGAGAAATGCCTACACAGCCAGAGAAAGGGTGGGCTCTCGACTCCCTTCCCTTGAAGCAAAGCCCACTACCCTTCCCCCTCTCTGGGGGAGAGTGTGGCACAGGTACTGGCAGCATACTCCTCCTGGGTAGCTTTGGGAGTTCTGTTCTCATTCGTAATTTACAAATCCAGTAAATTTCCAAGAGTTTGATGGTGTTTTCAGACACTCCCTGCACTGTCAGCTTTCTTTCAAAATTAGGTCTTCCTTTCCTCTTGGCTGGCTTTACTGAGAAACGTGTGAACTCACACATCTGGACTTTCTTGTGGGTAGGAAACACTAAGAGAAACAAACTAGATTGGAAACCCAATGAAGATAGATTTTAGTTAAAAGCCCAAGAGAAGCCCAGAAGCAAACATTTCAATATTTTTCATACAAAGGCAGGCTAAATACCTCCTCACAAGGATCCCTGACCCTTGTGTCCTATAAAGTGACTTCTCAAATTCCCATTCGAGAAAATAAAAGTCAATACAAGGCTGTGCCCAAGTTTTGTTTGGGATTCAATATTCTAAGCAAAATATGCTCAACAGATGATAGTGGAGATGAAGCCAGAAAACAACTCCAGCTATTTAAACTGCCAAATGAGACATAAAGCTGCATTGTAAAAATCATCTGGAAAACAGGTTTTCCCATTGAAGTCGCTATGTGTTAATTACTGTGAGCTGGAGGGCTGGAGATCGAACGCCTGGAAGCCGACTTTCACCCCGCATACGTAAACGGAAAAAGTGCTGAACGGGAGCCAGAGGGCTCCTGCCTGGACTCATTGCCATGCATGCCTAGACATTAATATGTGTTCGTGGAGGGTTCGTACAGTACGAGGTGTTATTTCCTTATAAAGAAACACCAGGTCTCGCTTTCCATTCTTCTTACAAAATTATTCGCATTATTTATGCTACATTGAGCGATCTAATTTCTTCGTGATAGTCAGCTAATTGCTCTGTCAGGTAATTAGAAGCGGTTTACAACGCAAAGGGCTTTTGCATTGCCCTTCGGATTATTAAGTTGCGCTGTAAATTATACTATATTTGCTGGACAAAAATTCTTTTGAGCAAGTTCTCTTCCTGCGATCCGAGATGAAATCACCCCCCACCCCTCCCTAGCCACCGCCACGGCCACCCCCCCCACCCGCTTTTCCTGGACTCAGAGTCGAATGATTCTAAAGCACGCGATTTTGTTCGTGTTCACTGGGCCGAAATAACGTGGCCATTATGGCCTGAAATGGGCCAGGTTTGAAGCGAGCTTCCTGCGCGCCTGCAATATCCAGCAGGCATGTGGGAAAAGAGCGGCTTAAATGGGGACATCTGCTCGGTGCTGCTCATCTTACTCTTACAGCCAGGTCAGGTTAAGAGAATAACCTGTTCACCACCTTTTTTCTTGTTAATAAGACTATTAGAAAACAGCAAGCTCATACACACAACAGCACTAATTGACTGCCATATAAGCAAAGACTCACGTATGCACACACACACACACACACACACACACACACACACACACACACACACGGTAGCAACAGCTACAAGAGGAACTGTAAAACATAACCACCGAGTGATTTCGGCAGAAAGGCACAGAATTTCCTGCAGAAAAACAATCCATGAAGAAAATCTATGTATGTAAGCTCAGAAACGCTCCCTATAGAAATGGATTTGTACAAAGGATCCGAAGAACACATTTTAAGAAAATTAAGCCAAAAGTAAACTACGGAGAACATTTTCTTCCTCTGGCTTTTGAGTATTTTGGAGTCCCCACACTTTTTGGTGGTGGTGTCTCATCTGTGCGATGAGACCGAAGAAGCATCCTGGTTTGCCTTGTGTTTTAGAAAGGGAACTGTAACCCTGATCACAAATGCCCCCATTTTCCAACCGTGTACTGGGATCTGACCACATGTGTGATGAAGCCCAGAGACCCCGAGCAGCTCCTAGATTATTTGTAATTAGACACAATTCCCAAAGTAACATTTATCTTCCCGAAACTGCGATTGCAATTGTCAACCGTCTGGAGGAAACACGGCAGGGGTGAGCTGGGAGCATTGCTTCTCCCAGGAACAGAACAGAATGAAAAGAAATCAATAGTGTTGAGGATAAGGATTTAGTAGTTTTTAACTCTGCATGTTAGCTGTGAGAAAGTAATGTATAATATCAAAAGAGAAAACAGCCCAAACAAATCTATTTCAGAAAAAAAAACCCACAGCACTCTCATCTGAATGTCTAAGCTGCTTTTTTTATATATATATACACCAAGCTTGCACCAGAACAGTAACACCATCCTCTACAAACAAGCAATCCCTCTGCCTTACACTTGTTTCCTTCATTTATGTGATGAAGAAGGATGGAATGCTGTGAAAGTGATTATCAATTTCATCTACTGAAATTGGCTGGGAAAGAGGAAACAACAAAAAAGTCATAGAATATATGCCTGCCTGTAGAACTAGAGCAAGGCCACACTAACATGGTACAAAGTTTGAGCATGCATGGAGATAATAAATAGGAAGTGTGGGGTTTTTTCTTCATTTAAATAGGCTATACACATATAGTGGAGAATTGGGGAATGTATCTTGGTAAATTCTCTCTCTCTCTCTCTCTCTTTCTCTGAACCTATTTGTTAAGACGACTGTTTGATTGTTTGATGCCTGGGGAGAAGCCCTTGTCTTCTGACTATATGCAATTTGAATTACTTACCCAGCTAAAGGAAATCAAAGTGCACAATCCTCTAGGTTAAACCGGTAAACATTTTTTAATTATAAAGTGTTCCTAACTTCGAATGCTTTAAGATAACAGAAAAGAAAACCTACACATATTAAGGAGAAATGGAAGAATGTATCGAGTCGATTCAGAAAAAGGCTAAAAGAAAAGAAAATGCTCTTTCTCGTTTATTCAAGAAATAATGCTTTGTAAGAGTCCCTGGGGCAAGTAGCTCAAGAGTCACGGGCGGCTTCGCTGTGGCCAGCAAATGCATCCAATTAAGCAATGCCAGGAAAGTAGGGACCCGGCTGTAAATGTGGCCGGACAGTTGAAACCGAATAACCTCATTAATAGGGGCTATTGTTCAGCGTGGAAGTTCCCATTTTCCAATCAGGAAAATACAGCCTTCTCTCAGCTCCAGCCGACTGATCCCTTCCCACCTACGGCTCAACAATCTGCCACCAGCGAGGGGCTTTTATTACGTCCCTTCTCAGGAAATGTCAGGCAAGTTCTTAAGTAAAACCACCCGAAAACAGGGATGGCCCCTGTGAAGGGGGCCCTCAGGAATCCACAGGTCCACGCCTGGCCAGGCTTTCTTTTCAACAGGAAAGAAACTTTGACCGTAGAATTCCCAGTAGCCCTCACCTACCCCCACCTGACTCAGCCCTCTCCTCCCGTGCTCGCCCGGCTTCACGCTTTATCTAGTATCCCTCGCGTTTCTGCGCCAGGTGCCCACACTGGGGAGAGGGCAAGGCTGTTCTTTATTATCTTGCCTGCCAGGGTCGCGCCGCTGGCACAGTTCGCTTGCTCGCTCGCTCGCGGAGGACACCCGCGGGTCGGCTAGCAGAGCTGGGGACTCGCCGCCAAATCTCAGGCAACTCAGACGCCAGCGGCTGTCTTAATCCGTACCCTGCGGAGGTACGCGCTCAGTTCCCGCGCCTCTCCCACTAGGCTTTCACTCGTCTTCCGACCTCCGCCTCCGCCCCCTTTCCCCCTTTCAGCCCATGTTTATGTAGATCGTACTTCTATTCAAAACTGTATTTGTTGTAAATGCGTTGCTGAACAGTTGAAAGCCTGGGTAGCTTTGATATTTTCAACTATAATCTCTATTTGTACTTAGTTATTGCAAATGGCTTTATTAACTTGTCTCGCAATCTACACATTTTAATCTATTAACCAAGAAACAGAGCCATATCTCACTCCGCTCTCTCCGGAAAGAGAATGCAGGGATCAAAACCTCTGATTTGCTTTTAGGACCTTGTTTCTTTGGTCCTGAGAGATTCCCAGCATCGACTGGGTCTTCAACCCCTCCTGCAAAAAGATGCACACACACACACACACACACACACACACACTCAAACCACCATCACCACCACCAACAACAACAAAAAAACCACCTCCCTTTCTCTGCTCCATCTAAAGAGATGCTGATGTATACTGTAGCTGCAAGGTGTTAAATATACTTGAGCAAGTAGTTCCCAGGATGTAAATTAGGTCCCAAAAGCTGTTGTCCAAATCGAAGAAACAGAGAAATTAATCTGGGAGACTATCCATCATCACCGGTAATAAAGAGAGAGACATGGATGAGACAGATGATATGATTAAGGGGCTGTGGTCGTTTTAATTAACTTTTTGCTGTCCTGTAATGATCAAACTGGTCACCAGACCCGGTCAATAAGCATGTTAATATCAAACAAATAAAACCAGGGATGATTAAAAACCTCCTGGTTTATTAAATTTGAAATTCAAATGAAATTTATGCTGCAGATGCATACAGAATGCTAATAGATTCTTATCTTTATTGATAGTGGATCCCACAAGTTTGCAAGCAAACAGCGCTCTGTGCACTCCCATTCCTTCCAGCACATTACAGCTTCGCATTGGGGGAACTTTTCACTGATGTCTGGAAAGCTGAACTTCCTGTATTTCTTCCTCCTTTTTCCTAAACGTCTCAATTATTACAGTACAATACTGCCAAGCAGTGAGCAATTCCAAAACAGGTGAACTGAACTCTGCCCTCAGTGGCTTAAACAGGCTGTCTGTATCTGTCATAAGCTACACAGAGTTCTCTTCTGTGGTACAGGATTCAAGTGTGCTGGGGTCACTCCTCCAAAGAGTGGGAGAGTGCCATGAAGACAAGTTTAAAGTAGAAGCTAGCCTGTGAGTGTTTTAACCACTTCTTTTTTGAGGGGGGGAGCCAAAAGATAAGCAGCGGTAAGTGGAATGTGTAAATTCCAATGTGTGTGTGTGTGTGTGTGTGCACTATACATTAGTGACACCCTGAGAGATAGTTTTCTAATGAAAGCTACACATTACATTACAAAGTCCCCAAAGCTGACAGCAAGCCTCATGCAAATTGAAGAATCTAGTATTTTCACTAAATTCACACCAACATTGTGACTCATTGTCATAGGAAGAATGACATGTGATTCTAAAGTGCATTTATACAAATGAGATATTTTAAGAATTAGCTTAAAATTGAGTAGCTCAAAATTGCAGTCACATGATGCTGAGTTTTTCTAATTCCTGGCAGTTTTGAGGAAACAGTAGTTAACGCCTCTGTTTACTCTCATGCTCAGCATTTAACTTTTTAATAGTCTTGCCTCTTTCCCTTCCAGAAGCTAGGAGGATAAATAGCTAAAGTAACTATTCTCAAGAAGGAGTCTTCCTTCAAAGTGCTTCCCTCCACCTTTGAGGATGGTGGTATTGATTAAAGTTAAACCCCAAATTTGAACAACTATATATTAGGGTCTTAAAATGAATATCATTATAGAAGGAGACCAAAGCAATGAAGTTAATTCTCTTTTATTTGTTAAACGGAGTTCCCTCCTTCCCCCACCCCTTCCTCCTTCTGGGCTGGCCTGTCACGCCTTCTCAACACGCTAAAATCATTCAGAGGGGCTTGCAGGGAGAAACACAGCTTTATGATAGGCATCAGGCTTCAGAGAAAGAAGCAGTTCATTAATTTACTTCACACTTGGTTCATAGTATGTGGATGTCCCTTACTCCCTTAATCAATAGATATGATGAGCAGTCAATACCTGCATACGTGAAAAAAGGTCCAGAAATGCAAACTCCTGCATCACCAAACACTGGACTCAACAGTGTAGGTGAAACTTATGCAAATGATGAAGCCTGATTTGGACTTCAGCAAAACCCAGGAGATTGTTTGGTTTTTTGATATCTTCAGAAGCTGCATACATTTGAGAAGATTATATATATATATATATATATATCCATCCATATATATACACATATATATATAAAGAGAGAATCTCCCAAGTAAAAACAGAACAGTTCTCTCATGTATTCACATTTTAATCAACTCCCTCTTAAAATTAGACTTCTGAGAATTTTCCTAGCGGGGTAAAGTAGAAATTACTGTGGTTTTAAAAGGCATGAATATTCAACAAGACTCCAAGGACTGGATCTTCCCTTATTCTGGTGTTGGCCTTTTTGTGGTTTAAGAAGTTCGATTGTGATGACTAGAGAATTGTAACGACATTTCTGAAGGCAATTAATATTAAAAACAGCAAGCAAGTGACCAAAAGGCAGCAAATTGGAAGGAAGGGCACAAGATGCCACGAGCACACTCAGAGACGGTGTTCTCAAACCTCCGAGCCCACTGAAACCGAGCACAACTTTTGTCAAAAGCTCACTCCCATTCTTACATAAATGGAGCCAACAGATTTCTCTGTCAGAAAGACACAGTGGGGTTTCCTGTGAAAACTTCTAAATTGGGTAAAATGCTCCTCAATTTCTCATCCAATGGCGGGGAAACACATCCCTTACTGCCTAATCCTTTTGTAATTTTACTGCACGCTGCGGGGCAAACACACCTCCTCCAGGACGGGCACTTCCAAAGCCACCTCGGAAAAGGGAGTAAGGAGTGACCAGATCAAAGTAAGGACTGGAAGGCGCAGGCTCACACATGCCCCACACCACCCGTTTCCCAACCTTTCAATCTTTCTATCTGGCTGAGCCGTCAGGAAATGGAGGGTAAGTATCAAGATTTTCTTCAAAACCATACTGATAGAGTTCAGTGAGCTAAGAGAGAGAAAAACCACTCCATCCTTTATGTTCAAGGAGGCAGAGGAAGTTAGTAATTGAGGTAGGGCTTGGGAATATTTATTTATCCGGCCTCACTCAACTTCGCAGTCAGTTTCTCGAGATCTTCAATCTCTCATGAACGTACACTTTATTGTATTGTTCCTGTTCCCCACCCCCAGCTTTGGTGAGCGCGTGCACGCACACACTCCTCTTCCCTCTCGATCGCGCGCACCCACTCTTCACCGACACTTAACACGTATGCACGCCTCTCCCCACCCGGGATTGAACGCACTGTCGCTCCTGACTTACTAGGCTAAAGGGACTCAGTTACGCTACACACTTCCTAGCTCTGTCCCCTGCCGCTCTTTGTCACACACTCAGTTACCCCCCGCCCCCTCACATACACTCCCCCGGTGGTTGCACGACGTCTGCTTGCCCCTCCTGGACCACGTCCTTGAGACCCTGACCCAGTCACCCCTCCGCTCTCTGTACTGCTCTCTCCGGGCTGGGTCACACTCGCGATCACTTTGCACGCGCGTGCACACGCACATTCTGCGACACTCTCACCCCTCCCGCCGGCGCCGATGACCTCACGGCGCGCGCGCAGCGCGGCCCGGCGAGGTCGCAGATTGGTTGGCCGCGCCTCCGCGGCACTTCAAAGCCGGAGAGGGAGCTACAATTGTGGCGGAATGGGCGGAACTGATCATTGTATTGCACACCTCTAAAAAAAACACTGCCTCTGATTTATCAATATAAAAAAGATCCTCTGAGAGGAGGAGGGCGCTTCTGTGTGATGGCAACTTCACTTCTAGGGGTGAGTCTCAGGATCTTCTCTCGCTGGTTTAATTAGTTTCCTTTTATTGCCGATTGGAGGGGGTTAAAGTCTCCCCGGCCAGGCCACGGGCTATCAGTCTCTCTGTTGAGAGCCCCCCCCCCGCCCCATACAAGTGAGTTCAGAGAAAAGAAAGAGGGGGGAGAGGAGGCAGAGCTACTTTTTTTCAGCACAGGAAAGGTTTGGAGGGCATTGAGACCCGCCACCTCGCAGCGCCCGGCCGCTCCCTGCCCGGGAGACTGCTGAGCCCCTAATACACTCGATTTTGGAGGGGGAACGCGAGTAAGTTTTCTCCCTCCTGGGCATACTGCGGATTTCCCCCCTTCCCCTTAAATTTTTTTCCTCAGCCCGCCCTGTATTGCAGGTACGTTGAACTCGTCTTATTTCTATCATTGTAGATACACTAAGAAAGAAAAGAAAGAAAGAAAGAAAGAAAGAAAGAAAGAAAGAAAGAAAGAAAGAAAGAAAGACTGGAAAAGCGAGTAAGCCTTACAGTTCGGCCTTTTTGGCCCGGGAGAAGCAACCGAGGATGGGTTGAGGGGTACCGGAACAGTATTTTCAAAGCTCTCCGGATTGCAGAGTAGCGATCTTAAAAGCAGGCCAGTGATTTCCCCAGGTGGCACGGCAAAGGGAACTTCTCCGGCCCCAGTCTGGACTTTCTGTTCGTTTGATCAAAAGCGTCTAGGGCTTTGTGCACACAAGACTGTTGTCTTAGGTGAGAATTCTAGTTAAACTCTTCTTTAGCGTGGCGTTTTGCTCCGGAATCAGACGCCCGCAACCAAACTTGTTCCCTCCTGTAGAGTAGGAGGCAGCCGGGCGCCGGGGCAGCTGGGGGTGTCAGGTGAGTTGGTGGCTGGTGTCGCAGCTAGAGATGGGGAGCAGTGGGGCGTCTAGAGGCTACCAGGGGACTAATGCACATTTCTTCCCTCCCCTCCCCCACCCCTCTCCTCCGCTCCGGTCTCAGGAAGAACCTAGGTTGGGATCCACTCCTCTGGCCATGCTTGCTGCTACCTGTAATAAGATCGGCAGCCCCAGCCCGTCTCCCTCCTCCCTGTCGGACAGCTCTTCTTCCTTCGGCAAAGGCTTTCACCCCTGGAAACGCTCTTCGTCCTCCTCCTCCAGCAGCTGCAACGTAGTGGGTTCCAGTCTCTCCAGCTTCGGCGTGTCTGGGGCCCCCCGGAACGGCGGCTCGTCCTCTGCAGCAGCAGCGGCTGCGGCGGCGGCGGCGGCGGCGGCGGCCCTGGTGTCCGACTCGTTTAGCTGCGGCGGCTCGCCAGGCTCCAGTGCCTTCTCCCTCACCTCCAGCAGCGCCGCGGCCGCCGCCGCAGCAGCCGCAGCCGCCGCCTCCAGCTCGCCCTTCGCTAACGACTACTCCGTGTTTCAGGCCCCGGGTGTTTCGGGGGGCAGCGGCGGCGGGGGTGGCGGCGGCGGCGGTTCCGGGGCGCACTCACAGGACGGTTCCCACCAGCCGGTGTTCATCTCTAAGGTGCACACGTCCGTGGACGGGCTGCAGGGCATCTACCCGCGCGTGGGCATGGCGCACCCGTACGAATCGTGGTTCAAGCCCTCGCACCCGGGCCTGGGCGCCGCGAGCGACGTGGGCTCCGCGGGCGCCTCCAGCTGGTGGGACGTGGGCGCTGGTTGGATCGACGTGCAGAATCCCAATGGGGCGGCTGCGCTGCCTGGCTCGCTGCACCCGGCCGCCGGGAGTCTTCAGACGTCGCTGCACTCGCCGCTCGGAGGTTACAACTCGGAATACTCGGGCCTGAGCCACTCTGCTTTCAGCAGTGGCGCTTCGTCTCACCTACTCAGCCCGGCGGGCCAGCACCTCATGGACGGCTTCAAGCCGGTGCTGCCAGGCTCCTACCCTGATTCGGCTCCGTCGCCGCTGGCCGGCGCGGGCAGCTCCATGCTGAGCGCCGGGCCCGCGGCGCCGCTGGGGGGGTCCCCACGCTCGTCCGCGCGCCGCTACTCGGGCCGCGCCACCTGCGACTGCCCCAACTGCCAGGAGGCTGAGCGGCTTGGCCCGGCGGGGGCAAGCCTGCGGCGTAAGGGGCTGCACAGCTGCCACATCCCGGGCTGCGGCAAGGTGTACGGCAAGACATCGCACCTGAAGGCGCACCTGCGCTGGCACACGGGCGAGCGGCCGTTCGTGTGCAACTGGCTGTTCTGCGGCAAGCGCTTCACGCGCTCTGACGAGCTGCAGCGGCACCTGCGGACCCACACGGGCGAGAAGCGCTTCGCCTGCCCGGTGTGCAACAAGCGCTTCATGCGCAGCGACCACCTGAGCAAGCACGTGAAGACGCACAGTGGCGGCGGCGGCTCGGCGGGCTCCAACGGCGGCAAGAAGGGCAGCGACACCGACAGCGAGCACAGCGCTGCGGGCAGTCCGTCTTGCCACTCCCCGGAGCTGCTGCAGACCCCGGAACCCGGCCACCGCAATGGCCTGGAGTGACTGTCGCGCAGCCTCCCACCTGGCCCTGTCGGGCTTGTACGCCTGGCCTGGGCTCCTTCGTCGGCTCACCGTCTCGCACTCTCTCCCCAACTCCCGGTTCCCCCTTTCTCCGGCTTCCCTCTCCCGATTTTATGAAAGGGACGTGGACAGTAAGTAAGCACGCGTCTGTGGCTGGAGCCCTGGCTCCCTTCTGCAAGGTGACCGCAAGGCCTGGCGCAGTGGGAACCCGCTCCTCCAGCTCCCGGCCGTCGGAACTTCGAGGGGGCAGAAGCCTCTGGAGTTAGAATTGGGTGAATGGGGTGTCTGATAGACACGCGCCCAGGCCTCTGCGGCCGCGGAAAGCGCTACTCTCAACCGGCTTGAGCAGAAGCTGCAGGGAGGGAGAAGCCGAAGGTCGGGCAAGGCACCCTGCCCGGACCCCCGAGCGAGCCCCTTGTGCAGCTGTCCCACTTTGAGCACTGCACTGCACGCAGGTCTGCTGCACCCTGGCCGGGTTAGCAGAATTTAGTTCTTCCCACTCAGCTCTGCCTAGCGCCCTGCGGGTGAACCGCTGCGACTTGTGCGAAGGGAAATCAGTCCCGCTACCGGTTTTCATCTCTGTGACTTTTTTTTAAAGTGAAAAACGGAGAGGAAAAATAAACAAACAACCTTCCTCTTAGCTTCCCGTTTAAATATTTTTTCTCTGCCTGTGAGCACGTCTTTCCAAACTGCTATTATCGGTCCCAAAGTTATTTTGATAGCAGTAACTTATGGGGTGGGGGATGGGAGTGAGGGTAGGTGTCTTTTTCTTATGCAAAAAATACCCCCTTTCCGGTGAGAGCAGATTAACCACCTTCGTGTTTGTCCCTTTCTACCTCGTTTTTTTCCCACCATTCCCGAGCATCTTCTCCCAATCTTTTTTTTTTTTTCTTCTCCCCCTTTCGGTTAGTCCAACAGTCAATTATCTACTCATTTCTGTAAATTATTGCAAGCCGTTTAATATTTTAGAATTAAACTTTTTTTGTGGTTTAAACTCGAACGAAAAAGCTATCGTTTATTTCAGATGAGGCTGCAGTTTAAATGCCAAAAGAGGGAAACAGGAAATAAAATTAAAATTCTTTGTAAAATATGTCTGAACCTAATGGTTTGTACAACTGGAAAATCGTTCTAGGTTAGTTTCCCATTAGACATGACTCTGCCGCTGTGAGGTGTGAGGCACATTGTCCAGGAGACGATTTTGTATAGTATTTTTCTTGTACATTACTTCCGGTAAATATTTGAAAATATATTGAAGTAAACTTGATTTTTTTCTTTTTTGTCAGAAGAAAATAAGAGTTATTACTGACGTTCTGATGAGCTGCAGGTTCTTTTGAACTCAATTCTGGAGGTGCAGAGCCACACAGGCACTTTCCGGGCCTAGTTTTGCTCGAATATGAATTTAGATAGGTATCAAGCTGTAACTAAGACACTGTTTGATAAATGTTGGATGACATTAATTTAATGGAGCATGTACTTATTTGCATTTGCTGGCAGTTCAGGCGTAGTTACTTCATAATAACCGGGTCTGGCAAACCCATGTAGTAAATAAATTGTCCAAGTGATACTCGACTAACTTTGGCCTTTGTGTATTTCCTGAAGGTGATATTGTTAACTGTTGACAAACACTCCTGACACTACATTTAAGTGTTGTTTGCAGAGTCTGCAAACTAACTATTCATTGTAATGTTGAAATAATTTGGATATTTCACATTGAAATGAAAAGCCTTTCTCTGGAACATTTTAGACTTGCATTTTAAATGCATGAAATGTAATTGATTTATTTGTAATATTTTAAATGGTATTAATAAACTCAGATAAAAGACTAGGTCAGTTAATTTGTATTTTTTTCCCTTTTAAAACTATGGGCATTTGCATTTTTCTTCAGTTTTAATGTCTAATTTAAACAAAATATGACCCTGTTTTTTGGTAATATTTAAATATTTGCCTTTAAGATATTATGTAGATGGAAGGTCTATTTGGCAAAGTTGTGTTTTCTTTGTTTACCAAGATAAAGATTAAAGTGTCTAAGATATGTAATTAATTATTTACCATTAGATTTAGCTCACAGCATCAGGATTTATTGATCTCTTAGAACTTGTAGTAATTTACCAAACAATTCAAAGAAATTTCATGTTGCTGCTTCCTTCTCAGGCTTTAGAAGGCCTCAGGTTTTTGGCCTTTGATTGCTTTTAGTATTTAAAAGGCCAAGACTTAACATGAAAGATCAATACATCTAAAATAAAAGCATCATTTGGGGATCAACTTCTGTTGTTAGGAGGCAGAGGAGGTCAAGCTATCAAAAGCTTGTTTTTTGGCATTCTGTCCTAGCTAAAGAGTCTACAGAGGTAAATATTAGTAGATTCCTGTTGAAATGAGTTATCTGTTCTTTAAAAGTCTCTAAACAGTCACCAAAGAAAAGGAAGGTTAAACCTTAATCTATCTACGAGGCTATTGTTCAAAGGTGTCAATGATGCCAATAAAAAGCATTGTCTTGTTATGTCTAAGTGCATTTAAGCAATGAGTGTTCCTTGAGCCATACTTTGAAACATAATATACTTTAAATGTTGATTGATGTTATATCAAACTATTTCACTATTAGATTAATATTATTTTGAATCAAACTGAATAAAAAGTTAGTGTGTTGAGATTCTGCTAAGTTTAGCTTCTTTCTTTCTGTTCACATACTTCTCACACTCAGTCCAGTCTTGGTATTCATCTTGAATTGAAAAAAATTTTCATAGAAATTTATGTAAAGTTATAATACATAGAAAGAAGTGAAAAATGCAGCGGATTATAAATCCTATAAAAAAAAGTCTAAGCAAAAGCAATCATGTTTGCAGTTCAATGTTGGTGTCCAATCAACAGTCTTCCTCTAGCTGTCCACTCCACTCCTGTGGTCAGAGATAAACAAGTTAGTTTGATATTTTGGGATACTGTGGCTCTAAGAAACGTTTACTAAGGAAAATAAAATAGTTTCTGTCACCTTTTTCCTAGGAGTAATGCAGCACACAGTTGAAGTGTTTCTTTTTTTGTTGAAACTTGCAGTAGCTGAGGGATACAGAGAGGCCAATTCCACAGTAGGGATCCAGTAGAGGCAGTTAAGAGGCCAGCTGCTTGGTCCATTCATAGGAATGAATATTTGATTGAAGAGGTGGATTGTCTGAGAAATGATTGTTTTGGGGTGCAGAAAGCAGGGCTTATTTTTGTCTTGTAGGTTTTTAAACTTTCACTTTCTTTCGCTGCCCTCGGTCCAGCTTGAATTTAGTTTTGTTTTATTTTTTTTATCTGCGTGGAGCAGTATTTCTGACTTAGTTTCACAGAGTGAGGAGAGTCCTCTTTGAGGGCTGAACAACATATGTCTTTGGGGAGGAAGGAAAATGACACACAAAAGGGGTTCTCTTCTGTGTCGCTGATAATGGCTAGAAACTCACTGCCATGAAGCCAGAGAGGCTGTCACTTTGAACCAAAGGACAAGCTTCCGGGCTTGCAGATCAAGGTAGAGTCATACTAGCTGTTGACCCGGAGGTCAGGCCTGCGTGTGTCCGCCCATCCTCCAGAGACTCAGAAGGCACTGCCCCCTCCCCAAGGGCTGGTGCTATTCAGCCCTCCTGGTTCCTCCCTCGACCCTTCCCCAAGCTTGAGTCTGAACTTCCCCACCTTGCGGGCTTTTCCCCTGGCTTCTTTATCATCTTTCTTCTTCGCTGAGCTTGCTCGCTTAGGTACCTGACTGATTAGGTGAAGCTGGACCGTCGCCTAAGATACGTTATGCAGGAAGCCTAATTTAAACCAGTGTGGTAGTTGACTGATACTGGAGACTGCTCCTGGGCAGGCTTGTCTCTGCACTGCCCTGTTCCCCTCGTCTTGGCAGAACTCCACTGGGCTCCTTGGATAGGGAACCTACAGCTAACTAAGCCCGGAAGCAGGCAGTGCGCAGACTCCTGCGTCTTAAGTAGGATCTCAGTCTACCATTTTTGTCTCCCCATGAATCTTTTAGTCAGGTTATTGAATGAAAAAAATTTATTGAAAATTAATGCTTTATTTGTTAGAGAAGATTACCTCACAAGTCAGAGGATAGGAGTGGGGCGCTGGTAATTAAAGCAAAAACATTTGGGGGAGAAATTGTAGGTTTAAATATACCCAGACTGCTGAGATAGAGACAGACAGATCTGCCTGAGAGAGTGGAGACAAATGCTCATTTGTTTTTCATATAAATGAGGCACTGATTTGATCCCAGTATTTTTGAATAAAGTGTGGTTTTAAATTTTTCTGCCTTTAAAAAAATGTTGCAGGCATTTCTATTTCATTTCTATCGCTCTCGCATATCACTAAAATAAGTACATATTCGAATTCTCTATCTCCCTTCTGCCCCCTTCACGTTTCTCTTTCAAAATAGCCTTAAAATTTTACGACTGACTTTCGAGAAGAGATGTTGTGTAAGGGGGTCATGGATTCATGCCGCGGTTCTCCGAGGCCATCTTCCAAAGGCTCCGCTCAGCACAATGGTTGCTGTTATTTAAAAAACTAAGATGCAGAATTTGCTTGCGCCTTTATTTCCTGCTTCCGGATTAGGGGAAAGCCAGTAATCCCTGGGTGTCCTGGACCTCAGCCCCCTGGTTCCAGGGGAAGAGTGAGAGGCCACCCTGTAGACTCTCTGGGAACTGAACTTTGATTCGCTGCTTCAGGGGGGAGGGAAGAAGTCTATTTTATTTTAGTCCCTGGACGCGTGTTTAATTTAATTTAATTTTCCATGGGGTCTCTTGGCAGCAGGGAAGCAGCCTTCTGCATTAGTTTTGGTTCCTAACGAGAGTCGAGACTCTCCTAGAACCCTGGGGACAGCGAAGGGGGCTTGAAGTCACATAGCCCTAGGCACGCTGCGTTCGTTCCAAACGCGTCTCCTCACGTTAGTTTTAAAGCTCGAATGCTCGGGTTCTTGTTTGAAGTTCACTTGCCAATCTGGCTGCGCAGGCCAGAAATTCTACTGAAGGCTATCTGGAAGTGAGTGTGACCTATGCTTTGCTGAGGTCCTTCCGAGTTCCTGCGGTCCTCCGAAAACAACCGTGGGAGCCTGGGAGGGGTTCCCAGCCCTTCCCTCCGCTACCCAAGGCTCGGCTGGGCCTCTTCCTTACGCAGGCCAGGCCGCTGTCCGGAAGATCCCTAGCCGCCCCGGGAAGGCTCCCGTCTGCCAAGCTGCACCTGTGCCGACTGCTTCTGGGTAGCAGTGGAGGCCTAGGGTGTCAGTGGCGGTTCTGCCGGGGACCCTCTGGGACCCCGCCGCACACAAAGGCTCCGCGGCCGTCCGAGCCTTCTGCGCGGACAGCGAGCGCCACCCTGTGCCCCGAGGCCGCTTTGCAGAGCCCAGGGCCTAAGGCTCCAGCAGCACCTCACTCCCCACCCCAAAACCGCATTGCCACTAAGTCTGGCTCAATGCGAAAATGTCCTGCGCTTTTTTGGTTTTAGGAATCAGTTTAGCGTCTAGGAGAGAAGAGATTTGGTGGAAAGGTACAGACTCATGGGATCTTGAGCAGAACAACTCAACTTTTCTTTAAACGTTGCACCTGAAACTGAACCATCTCTATTTCTTGCTTTTTCTCTGCTCTCTCCCTTCTCTGGGCCTCTAGGTGCTGGGAGGATGGGGGGGGGCTAGCAATCAATCTTTTTCAGGCCATATCTTGGTGATAATTTAAAGGAGACCCGAGGAAAGCACCCTCTAAGGGCCCTCATTTGGAGAATGTACCTGCAGCCTGCAAGCTGTCTGAGGGAAGGAGCTGACATTCAGCAAAACTCTTCCCACCTGGACTCCTCTAGGCCCTCTGTCACGGGTGTTTGTGTTAACTGGGATCCACTTTGTATCCTTGATTGGTCAAGGATAAAACTTGGCAGTTATTGATGGCTGCAAAGCCCTGTCTCCGTTGACGTGAGTCACCCTAAGACTGAGTGACGCTTCTGCTGAAGCACTACCAGGGAACTCTCAGGATGCACACCTGTGCAAGACAGCGCTCTCAAGGTTCCTCCATTGATCCCACACGTACAGTGGAACAGGAGAGAGTCTTTTTTTTTTTTTTTTTTTTTTTTGGTGTGCAGTGTGCTCAGCGCAAGCAAAGCAAAAGTAATGCAACCACCAACAGCTCTAGAACATAATTGACAAGTCCCCCTACGGAGCAGCACCCTCCTCCCTGAAACCAGCTGGTGATGCAAGCTCCCGCCCCCACCCCCACCCCCACCCCCGAGTCCGGAAAGCCGGGAAACACTGGAACGCCGCGTTCTCTCACCCTATTGTGTCTAGGTGTTGCAAACCCACTGAAGTACAGAGCTTCGTGCTTTGATCTCATGGCCCTGCCATTCTGTAGCACAGAGGGGTGGGTTTAAATTAAATTTCTTTTTCTGCTGATAAATTCTAATGGGCCTCAGAAGGTGAATAATTATGCAGTAACATTTCATGGGTTGTTGGAGTGGGAATTCCCACTGCGCTGTCACCAGGAAAAGAATGCTCAATGCTAAACGAAGCTTCGCAAGTAAGCCACAAGTGTCTTTCAAGACCCCTGCCGATAATCCAGGCCATTTTTACTTTTATCTTTCTCGCCTCTGCTAAGCAGTGTCATTTTTTCTTACATTCAGGTTTTTTTGTTTTTGTTTTGTTTTTTTTGGTGGTTAAAAAATATTGGAAACAATCAATACTTAAAGTTTTTTTAATCAATACTTAAATAGTTCTTGAGGGTAAAAAAAAAACTGTGTTGTTGATGAAACCATGACAAACACATGACCTTGGCAAAAGCTGGGGCAGTATTCTGGCAAAGGGAACACACACCCAGGATGAAGAGCCAGCTGAGATTTGCCCTCACACACTAGATTTAGGTTCAGCTTTCCCTTTTTTTGTTTTTATTTTTGGGTTTGTTGTTGTTGCTGCTGCTGCTGCTGCTTTGGTTTTTTTAATTGCAGAAAAGTAGCCAGATTTCTAAGAGGTGTCTGACCACTAGTATTTCCAATCTGCCTAGTTTTGCACCCACACAATTCAGAAATGGCTTCTTCACTAGAGAAGGTTTAAAGGAAAAATGCCTTTGTTGGTCCGTGCTCCCTAGCTGAGGAGGGCTATATCTTTGAGATTTTAATTTACATTTAATCTTCTGCCAAGCTTAATAAAAATTGTCAACACTTTGGACACTGTAAATGTAGCATGGCTATTTAATATCAAAAGGAAAGCAGTCCCTAAACCTAAAAATAAAATAACTCTAAATTTGTCATTTAAAGCACAATGAAGGCTTTTTTGTTTTTTTTGTATTATTATTATTATTATTAAGAAAATCCCTGTTCTTCGTTCACACCAGTGCTCCATTCCACTCTGTTTTCCTTGTTTAGTTTATGTTCTTTAAGTTTCTTCCTTGAAATGAATTGAACTCCCACAAGCATCAAGATTTCTAAATCAACACATAGAAATCAGAACCTGCTTATCAAGTTTTCGTTCCTCTCTTGGCAACCCGTTTGAAAAGGCCCAAACAATGAGCTGATTTACATTATGCTCACTTCACCCCGAACTCTGTGCAAATGCTGGGTACTTTCAATAACTCACCTTGGCTTATCTTTATGTCTGTGGGGGAACCAATCCTTCCAGCTCTCAAGTTTTGGCCACTGCATTTTAAATCCTGAAATAGAAGAAAGTAGATGGCCTCCCCCTTCGCTGAGTTCAAGTAATTGACTAGTTCAACTGAAAGCAAAGGATTTGCACTGCCCAATTTTGCCCCCAATTTAATGCCCCAATTACATGGGGCCCTGTCATCAGGTTTCCCAGCACTTCAGGAAGCTGTGTCTTGCTTGTATGATGCTCAGAGCGTGTTTCTTTCCCCTGCACACCTACCCCTTAGTTCAGCCCCACCGCCCTCTCTAAGCACGTTCTTTCTCCATTCAATTTAGCCAACAACGGCCTTGTAAAGGAAGGAGCTTTGTGGCTGGTGGAAATGTACTGAAAAGATATTTTCATTGCCTCAGTGGCATTTTAAAAATATCATTGAGTTACATCTAACTTGTTAGATATGCGGACTCCGCATCTGGACTTTCCCCCAATCCTCTTCCTCAGCATCCACATATTGGATTACTGGAGTGTGCTTCCATACCCAATTTATAATGATGTTCTAAATGTTATGTTTGTTTCTGTTCAGAAACAAAAATTCAATCAACGAATACCAAGTGTCTCCTTCCGTTTAGTAGCTCATTTGAATTATTAAAAATAAGTCTGAGTATGGGGATGAGTCAGTCATAATTTCAGAACATAGAATCATAAAATAAAACTGAAACTATCCTTGTGTTCTTGCTTTAGAGAAAATAATCTTTGTTTGAAAAGTAAATCACCCCCTCCCATCATCTTGTCGTTATGTCGCTACAATTAACTATTCTATTTTTAAAATGTTTAGGAATTACAGTTTTGTCATCTTTCAATGCTTGAAAGTATCTTAATATAGTATAAACTTTAGTCTCTGGGTATACATGGATTTACTCAGAATTCAGTTTCTATTTTTGCTTAAAACTAATAAGAGAATAGAGATAAGTTTGTCCTCATAGTTGCTGATTATTTCATATTCTCTGTTTAACGCGTCATGGGCTCCGTAGTGTTATTCACTAGGCCTTTAGGAAAGTGACAGGTTTCCTGTTTTAACTGTGGGGAAATCACAACACACTGAAGATAATGAAAGTGGAGAAAAGAATCGTTATCTTTTTTAAAACCTTGAGGGCTGGTGAGATGTCTCAACTTATGGGACAGGCTCCTGTCACCAAGCCTGATGACCTGTGCTTGATGCCCAGAACACACATGGTGGGATGGGAACCAATTCCCACAAACTATTATCTGACCTCACTGCACATGGTACACATGCGTGCTCCCCCAATAAGTGAATACATGTAAATAAATCTTATTTTAAAAAACTTTCAAAAGCAAAGATAATGCTTGTTTTCAAAGTTTATGTTTAAAACTCTTACCTAAAAATTTTGTATATAAACTCATTAGTTTTTAAACTTTTTATTTCTTGAATTAAATTCTTTTTGAGATGCTGATGCAGGCTCTGGATTTTCCTTTAGAAAGTACATTTCTCAGCCTTTAATTCCAGCACCCAGGAGGCAGAGGTATGTGGATCATTGTGAGTTTGAGACCAGCCTTGCTTATAGAGTGAGTTCTGGGACAGCTAGGCTACATAGACAAACCCTGTGTTGAAAAACCAACCCAAAAGAAAACAAACACCAACATGGCTCATGCACTCCTCTGATACCCGCCAGGGACCGCTGCACTCCACCTGTGGAGTGAGCATATTCGCATGCTGCACTAAGATGGGACTCGGTTCCGAAGGGTAAATTTTGTCTGACTACACTGTTGTCATCTGGACCTTCATCAAAGAGAAAAGCCATCAAGTATTGCTAAAGTGCAGATAGGACTGAAGGACTGAATGCTGGGATTTCCGTCTCTCTGACTAGTTCTGGCTGTGCTGGGATTGTGAAAGCCTTTGTGAAATGCTTTAATTTTGTGTAGGTATAAGACTTCTGTCAATACATGGGAACATGCCAAGTCATTCTGGGCTGTCACTAGTGTACATCCCAATTTTAAAACAATTGCAGCACGAATCATAAAAACCAGAGATAGATACTGGGGTTCAACCTGAAAATCAGAAAAGCAAACCAGCCAACCCACTAGAGAGCTCTTACCTCTAAGAAATCCTCAGTCTGAAAGAGACAGCTCCTGTCTTCTCCTGTCTCCTATATTCCTCTCTAGTGCTTGGCTTAAAACCACCCAGCCTCTATGACTAACTAGTGTGGCCACTGGGATTAAAGGTGTGTGCCACCACTGCCTGGTCTGTAAGGCTGAGCAGTGCAGTTGCTTTACTCTCTGATCTTCGGGCAAGCTTTATTTATTAAAATACAAATGAAATATCACTACAAAAATTTTTATTATTTGAGTCAGTACTTAGCAAAATGTGTGTCTGTGTGTGTGCATATGTGATGCTGGAGATAGAACCCTGGACTTAGTACATGCAAGTCAAATGCTGTGCATCCTCCATGCATTTATTTTAGAATATTTGGAAAACCAGTCTCAGCAATCCAAACCTCAGTAGCGCCTGGACTGAGAGCTGAAACTCAGTTGAGTTATGGCTGTTACTGTCACTTTCTTCCAAATCTTAGCCATTGTTTTACTCAGTATTTATGCTTCTACTTAAAAGACACCCTCCCCCAATTTCAATGCTGTAAATCTGTCCCTTAAAAATGATTTTGTAAGCCTTTAACTCCTGGTGGGGGATCTTTGAGCATCTGTTTCCTTAGTGCTTCTCTTGTTTTCATAAGATCGTTATCAAGATCTGATTTAAAGGAAAGAGGGTGATGATGTAACTGGGCTACAGAAAGAACAAAGAGGTTAGGATAAGACCCTGAAAGTGAAGATAGTAGAGATGATTCAAAAGTCTCAGACAATTGGTGTAGACATCATATCTAATATCTCCCTGCACTGAACACTTGTAACAAAGGCTGAGGCCTTGCTGGGTATCAATGTTGGGGCACTCTATTTCTATCTCCCCTGTGCTACAGTAAGGATGTGTAAGAAAAATGTGTGGAAGGGGTAGAAAAAACACAAGATGTTAACCAAAGATGAAAAGCATAGGCCTTTGTTCAGAGAGTTGTACTTTTCTGGCCTAAGGAAAAGGCACATCAAGAAAGAAAGAGAGAGAGGGAGAGAGAGAGAGAGAGGAAGAAAGGAAGGAAGGATGGAAGGAAGGAAGGAAGGGAAAGAAAGAAAGGAAGGAAGGAAGGGAAAGAAAGAAAGAAAGAAAGAAAGGAAGGAAGGGAAAGAAAGAAAGAAAGGAGAGAAAAGAAAGGAAGGCAGGCAGGCAAACAAACAACAAAACAAACAAACATAAACTTTACATCTTGTTGCATCGAGGAGGGATGTTAGGTTAGCTGGTTGGATTCTAACCATGAGGAATGTTGGGTTAACTGGTGGGATTCCATCCAGAAGGGATGTTGGCTTAGTTTGTGGGATTCCAAGCATGAAGGATGTTGGGTTAGCTGGTGGGATTCCATCCATGAGGAATGGTCGGTTGATTAGCTGGCCTAATTTCAAAATTACTCTAGCTTGTGTCAAGCTGACATCAAACTCCCAACACAATAACGTTTGAGTTAAGCCAAGGCACCTAGGCCCACCCTCTACTGAGAGCATAAGGACTATGAGCATACTCCTCAGGCTCCAACTGAGTCTATGCTGCTAATCTTATGCTCATACTAAGTGCCAGAAAAACTCCATTTTACAATTCATTCTGCAATTTTTAGTGTCCCATGCATGAATTTTTCAGAAGTACTAATCAGGCATTTGAAGATTTATTCTGTCCCATGCTTGGAAATCATACTGGTCTTGCTGAGTTTCCATGCCTGTTCCATGAATTCTGTCTGTCCTGTATAGTCAGGCTCTTCTTTTAGACTAATTCGTTGTTCATTAGTCTGCCTTCTTATGGTACACACCTCTAAGAAACTGAATAGTGCTGGGTGTTGGTGGCACACACCTTTAATCCCAGCACTTGAGAGGCAGAGGCAGGTGACTCTCAGTGAGTCTGAGGCAAACCTGGTCTACAGAATGAGATCCAGGACAGCCAAAGTTACACAAAGAAACCCTGTCTTGAAAAAAAGGAAAACGAATTCTGAAGAGAATTTATGAAACTGGTACAGTCAAATTTTTGCTTAAACTAAAGCTTGGTGACTAAGAATTTGCATCTTTTCTTATTTAGGGTTTTCTGAGAATTCATTGATGAAATATGTCTTTCTTCTGTTCCTAATCAGATTGCTAGAGTGTATTACGTTATTTAGTATCTGAGCAATGTCCTATAGCCTCCTCCCTCCTTTCTTTTCCTTCATTCTTCCCTTTCTTCATTTCCTCCCCAAGTCTTTGCTTCACAGTTGTCTACAACATTTTGGTAATTTAACAACATCAACCTTTTCATAGAATTTCTACTTGACCATCAATTGTGCAGAAGGGATTTTTTTTAGCTATGTACATTTGTGTTTTTTAAAATTAATTTATTTAATAAATTAATTTATTTATACTCGTGCTCTATCTGCATTACAGCTGCACATCAGAAGAGGGCATCTGATCTTACTATACCCCGTTGTAAGCCACCATGTTATTGCTGAGAATTGAACTCAGGACCTCTGGAAGAGTAGCAGCCAGTGCCCTTAACCTCTGAGCCATCTCTCCAGCCCCTACACTTATGGGTTTAAAGTGAACTTTTAAGTATCTATAATTATTATTGATAGGGAGCTTAGGTTTAAAAGCCAAAACACCATCATATCTTTTACCCCTATTCCTCCACTTCAAACTTTCTATTTCCTCCCTGCGGTGGTTTGAATGAGAACACCCCCATAGGCTCATATATTCGATACTTGGTTCCAGTTGGTAAAGATGTTTGGGAAGCGTTAGGAGTTGTGGCCTTGTTGGAGGAGGTGTGTCATTGGGGTGCACTGTGAGATTTCCAAAGACTCATGCCATTGCCACCTTCATTCTGCCATTGTGGAACACCTAAATGTTGTTTTGTTGTTGTTGTTTGTTTATTTGTTTTATAAGTTTCCTTGGTCATGGTATTTTATCACCGCAATAGAAAAGTAAGTCAGTCCCTTAACTGTTTCTTATGGGTAAGTTTTCTAGCCAGCCTATAGTGCCACTTCCCAAATCCTTTTGGAATAAAAGCTCAGACAAAAAGTGAATATGCAAGTTGATGTTAATGTAGTACAAATTTCATGTGGTCATATGACATCTCCGTGTTCCATGAGAAATGGTGGAAAGTCAGTTCATTTGCTTAGCCCTAAGTAGAGTCAACAGGAAGACATCCTACAATTTGAGTAAGAGGTGGTAGGGCACACTGCTGGCTTTGTCCCTTGGTACCCTTATGGTGCTTCAGTTGCTTTACGGCTCATCAGACGGGCATGTCCCCTGAGAAGGAAGGTAAGGTGTGGCCGTGATGGACAGCTGCTGTGACCCACATCTCTAGATGTTTCTCTGTGTATCTTAACCTCTCTGGACACCTTCACCGTTGAACTCAGGGCTTTCTTGTCTTTTTCAGTGTTACCCAGTGTTTCATCTTTATGTCTCTTATTTCATAATGATATCCAATCCCAGAGGGAAACAGCTGAAGGTCTTCAGACAAATTTGGATTAAGATGAGTCTAAATAAGTGAGAGGCTGTCTGGCAGAAATCAGAGTCTTTCTTAGGTCACAAATCCTTATGATTAGAAAATTTGCCTATTTTAGTTACTTTTCTATTGCTGTAATAAAACACTATGACAAGAAGAGACTTGAGGAGACAGGGGAAAGGAACTGTTTCAGGTTACACTTCCGCATCCCTAAAGGAAGTCAAGATAGGAGTCACTGAGGCTGTGCAGGAACTGCTTGTCCTCAAGGTGTGCTGGGCCAATAGGCTGCTTTCTTTCACAATTCAGGACCGCCAACAAAGACAGCACTGCCTCCAGTGAGTCCTCCCTCATCAAACTGAATCAAGAAAAACACTGGAACCTTGCCCACAGGCCATCCTGATAGGGGTATTTTCTCAGCCAAAGCTCCCTTTCAAAAAGGACTCTAGCTTATGTCAAGTTGTCATAAAACCAACCCACACAAGTGACCCGTTATCAACCTGATACACAAATACATCACTACTCAACTATAACCTTTCCTTTCTTGTTCATTCTAGGAAGACCTCAATATAAAACACATTCCAAACGTTAAAAGTCCCAGTCTTTAAAACAAAGTCTCTTTAAATGCCCAAAGTCTCTCTAAAATTCTAAAGTCTTTTAACTGTGGGCTCCTGTAAAATAAAAATTGTAAAAAAATTAAAAAAAAAACAAGCTGAATCCTTTGTCTTCAAGAGAAAGAGCAAGGGCACAGTCACAATCAGCCTGGATCAAAACCGGGACCCAAAAGTGTAAGGCTCAGCATCAGGTTTCTCCAACTCACAGTCTTATAAACTCCAAAGGGCATGAAACTGCGGACACAGTACACACAGCACTTCCCCTAGGTTTGGGGAGTGGTTGTACTTCGTGGCAATTCTTAGAAAGAAAATATTTAATTGGGGTGGCTCACTTGCGGCTTCAGAGGCTAGTCCATTGCCATCTTGCGGGAAGCATGGTAGCATGCAGGCTGACCTGGTGCTGGAGCAGTAGCTGAGAGTCCTATAACTTGCAGCAACAGGAAGTTGACTGAGACACTGACTGGGTGGTATATCCTGAGCACAGGAAACCTCATAGCCCGCCCCCACAGTGTCTCCAACAAGGCCTTACTCACAGTTTCTCCAACAAGGCCTTACTCAGCCCAGCCAAGCCACATCTCCTAGTAGTGCCACTCCCTATAACATTATGGGGGTCAATGACACTCAAACTACCACAATTCCTCAGCCCCGTTTTAAATTTTCCCCCGTTCTTGTGGCCCTGGCACATTTGAACCATCAGGAGCTCTGTGTATCTGCATGAGAGTGGCACAGAATTGTGCCATTAACATCCTGTCACAGGAGAGGATTAATTAAATATTTTCTTTCTAAGAATTGCTACGAAGTACAACCACTCCCCAAACCTAGGGGAAGTGCTGTGTGTACTGTGTCCGCAGTTTCATGCCCTTTGGAGTTTATAAGACTGTGAGTTGGAGAAACCTGATGCTGAGCCTATCACAAGTCACTCCTGCTCTCTGAGGGTTTATAGGCAGTTGTTTATAGTGGTTGCTGAGTGTATGCATGTGTGTGTGCATGTGTGTGTGTACTTGCACATGCATGTGACATTTTTGTCAGTGGGCAAATTGCCCATACTCTTGTAAGTAACCCCTTCCCTCATGTTCCTGCAGACAACCCTTATTACACCCATGGCAACACACAAGAGGACATGAAAGTGGAAGAGAGCTGCTTCAGAAGAGCAAGAGATCAGCAGATGGGATGGACAAAAGGGCATCAGGGAGTGAATGGGACCAAAGTGCATCCGAGTATGGGAATGTCGTAACGAAATCCATTACTACACATAACTAATATGTCCTGAAAACCTTTAGAAAGAGAGAAAGCAAAGATGTCCTTATGTATTTAAGTGGAAAACATGACTCAGTTAACTGATGTTGCCATTTATATAGAATTTATAAATCATATACTAAATATTACTAAGTACATATAGATTTAAATAAGTTGTTTGATAACAATACAGAAAAGCATTTTAATTTCTCACCCACAGTAGAAGTACCTTTTATTTTAAGTAAGTATTCACACTTCAGTAAATCAACACCCAAAGTTTGGAATGGAATCTTTAGGGAGGACTGTATAAAGTCTGTATTACCTGGGACAGCATGAGCCATCTTTCCTGTACTGCTCTCAAACTCCCCGCCCCTACCCACTGAGGGGCTCTTACAGAATTGTAGAAACTGTGTATTTATCGAGAGGGCACTTAGAGAAGTTCAGCCCGTCCAGAGCAAAGGGAGACACAGACAGTATGCTGACATGCTACAAAGCTCAGTCTTCCCCAGTAAAGATGCAGCAGTCCCCCAGGACTGACCAGCTGCATCCCATCTTTCAGGAACTAGAGGATGTTCTCCCCAATTTCATCACAAAACGTTCACACAGAAATGCCCGTATTTTGCATCAAACTGTTTACAAGAAAATGTGTTAGGATATTTTTATGAAATGAGAGATACAGGCACTTTTTCCAGGTAAACTTTGTAAATTCATCGTCTGTCTTTTTTCTAACTTTAAATTTTATTTTATGTATATAGTGTTTTGCCTGCACATGGGGATGTGCCTCACAGGCATGTCTGGTGGATCCTCTGGAACCGAAGTGATGGTACCTGTGAATATCACGTGAAGGCTGGGAAACAACCCCCAGGATCAACTTCCTGCAGAAGAACAGCCAGTGCTCTACACCGCTGAGCCATCTCTCCAACCTCCCTGATATGCTTTTTAAGATCTAAAGGAAAGACACTTGAACAGAACAGGCCTGTGCTTGAGCGTCAGAATTCTAGGTACTGACAGAGACCAGAGCAGGCCAAGAACTTACTAAGTACTCTTCAAATCACACAAAGATCAGCTTCAGCGCACACACTGGGCAGCTACTAATCGAAAGTATGTGTCTCTGTTTCTCAGGAGCTCCTCATGCGTTCCCTGCTCCTTGACTTTTCCATTTTGTAGAACTACGATCAGGTCTGCATTCTGTACTGTGGAGAGTCTGTGAGCCACCACTAGGCAGGTCCTCCCTCTCCGGGCTTTTTCAAGGGCATGCTGAACCACCTGGAAAAGAAAAGGACCAAGTGACTACCAGTTTGCAGTAGATGTTCATAAGTAGGCCTAGGCTCAGCCATTAAGGTAATCTAATGATATTTTTTTGCTGCACTTGCTTATTCCCAGAGGAACTGTCCAACTGTGGTGGTTTGAAAGAAAATGGGCTCCTAAGGGAGTGGTGCTATGTTGGGCCAAAATTATCTCAGGGCCTGTACCTCAGAGGCCTATAGGACAGAAAGAAACCTGGCTCACGTTTGAGTGAGGATGAGACAGCAAAAACTAGGTAGATGCTCCTCCAGCCAAGGGGAGGGGTGGCTGCCTCTCATTGGCTAGAGGAACCCTTACATCACAAGGTGTCAGTTAACCTTTATAAGCAGACACTCACAGTAATAAACTGAGTTCCTGCTTTGACTCTACTCCCTATTGCGTCTGATTGTCCTGCACTGTGGGGCTGCAGGAATGGGCAGATAGCACACTACCTTTCCCTGCAGAATAACGAGGCTCAGGAAGCCTAGCAGCACTATTAGGAAATGTGGCCTTGTTGGAGTAGGTGTGCTCTTGTTCGAGAAAGTGTATTATTGAAGGTGGACTCTGAGGTCTCATGTATGCTCAAGCCACACCCAGGAAGACAGACCACTTCCAGCTGTCTGCTTATCAAAATGTAAAACTGAGCCCCTTCTTCAGCAGCATGTCTGCCTGTGTGCTGCCATGGCCCACCATGACAATGGACTGAACCTCTGAACTGTAAGCCGCTGAACTAAACGGAGAAAAAGTACTCAGCATAGGACTGGGTTCGAAGAGCATTATGACAGCAGGTGTGGTTGGAATGGTCCCAAGCTCAATGCCAGGATTTCCATACCTGTGTCTCTTCACCGCCTCGTTTTGTTGTAACCACAGAAAAGTGTCAGAGTAGAATGAGCAGAATGGTCTCCCTAGACAGTTTCTTGCTTCAGACACAGACTAGTTGGTTTAGTACCGATGGAGAAGAACAAACTGGAAGAGGACATCTTCCTTAAATTTTCTTGACTGGACATTCAGATTTAAACTCATTTTGATCAAAGGAGAAAGCCTCTTCAGAACCTGGTTGCCTGGCTTCAACCCTCTCTCTGCCACATCTGGGGCTTCATGTACCCAGACTGACCTTGGCCTTCATGATACTGCCCGCTCCCATTTGACATAAAAAACAAAAGAAGGTGTTACCTTCTCGCTCTCATTGTCAAGGGCTGAAGTGGCTTCATCCAGCAGTAAAATTTTTGGCTTTCGGAGAAGAGCCCTCGCAATAGCCAGTCTTTGTTTCTGGCCACCAGAAAGCTGCACTCCTTTCAGTCCAACTTGAGTGTTGTATTTCTGTTTTAGGAACATGCCATTAGCAAAGAAAGCACTTTAGCAACTGTGGGAGACAGACAGCTAAGCAGTTCAGATTTCTCTACTCTTGAAAAGGTAAGCCTAGCAACAGCTAAACTCTATTCTAGCTTCTTTCTGCACCCTGACCTGATCTCAAGGAGCGAACCTTTGCTGTTAGACTTCTCTAAAGGAATTTTTTTCTGACTTCCTCTCTAGTCTCTCCCTCCATTCCTCTCCTTTCTTTCATTTTTGTCATTGAGATAGAGTCTCACACAACACAGGCTGGCCTTGAAGTCTCTATGTAGTAATGATTTTCTTGATCTTCTGACGCTCCTTTATCACCTCTTGGGTACTGGGATTATAAGCATTACCAGCATTCCCAATTTAAGTGGTACTGGAGATTGAACCCAGGACATTGCATCCTAAGCAAGCAGGTTACCAAGTAAGTTCCAACAAAGGAAACCTCAGAATTAAAGCATAAGGGGAAAAAAGTTCTTAATAAACACAGTTGAATTTATACTACCAGTTACAAATATTTAAAACTACCAGACAAAGCGTGAGGTTTCCTCCTTCATGCTAATTCTCTATGAGCGTGTCCCAGATGGCAGGATGCAGGCCTCCCTGGGTATGTGTCTTCTGCAAGTCAGCGAGGATGGCATTTGTGTCCCACCCATACGGGAATGCTCAGGACATTCTGCTCTTCTCAGTGCCCCCACAATGTTCCTACCACTGCTTTAACACAAACGTCTGTCCTCACCAGGGGCCTTTCTCATCCTTCTGCTTTTTCTGTTTTTGAGCCAGGGCCTCGAGGAAGTCAGTCTTGAACTTGTGTAGCTGAGACTGCTCTTTAATCCCCCTCCCTCTATCTCCCAATGCTAGGATTACCATACACAGGACCACACCCACACCATAATGCTCCTTGAATTCCTGGAAAAGCAGACAGAAGACTAGCTTTCTACTGCTTCCCTATCCCTATAGTTATAATTAATTAATGTTTATGGTGTTGTGCCTGCCTGTGTGTCTGTAAACCACATTGTGCAGTGCCCTTGACGGGCAGAAGAGTGCATCGGATTCCCTGGAACTGGAGGTATAGACAGCTTTTAAGAACTTTTAAGAATTCATTCCCTAAGCTCTCCCATCAGATCTCCTAACTCCCCGTTTCCATCACTCCATGTCATCCTATCCTTCGGGAAGTCTTTGGCAACTATTAAGGTTAAACTTCCTTTGCCTGCTGGATGGTTAGTCTTAATTACCCACTAATCTAGACAACATGTGGAAAGGGAGTCCCAAAGAGGGACTGTTTAGGTCAGGGTGGCTTGTGGATGTGTCTTTTGGCTACCTTAACTGAGGTGGGAAGACAAACCCACTGTGGGTGGCAGCACTCCCTAGGAAGGGGGTCCTATTATGTGAGTAGAGAGAGGGAGTTGAGCACCTTGGGAGCATTCTTTGTTCTTTGCTCTTCACTGTTCAGATTCCTGTGGCCTTGACCTCCCCTAGGTGGTGGGCTCTAGCCTGGAACTGAAAGCCAAATAAATCCTTTCTACCTTAAAGCTTTCTTCAGGGTATTTATGGAAGCTGGAGGAACCAGATCTAAGACTTGTTATTTAAGTGTTCCACCACACTGCCACACACTCTTAAATGCTACACTTGTGTATCTTCTTCTCCCTAGTCCAACCCCTTAGCACTCCGGATCCATTCTTACTTAAGACCTTTTTGATGGACACTGTCTTGGTGAGTTCCGGGAGTCGTCTCTGTCACCATCCCTTCGCTCAGATCATACCCATGGGCTTTGTGAACTTGGGGATGTGTGGGACTGCATTTGATTGTCAGTCATCTCCCGTAAGCACAGTGCTTTACAAAGAATCACACTGAGCAGATGTGTGTTGAGTAATAAAATTAATTTCCAGCTGTTTGTGTGGGGATGAGGAGAGGAAGCACAGACTTTGAGCGATGAGGACATGGCAGACAGGTGAGTCCATAAATTTGAAAGAAAGGTAAATAAATCCTCAGAGACTGATAGGTCAGCAACCATTAAATTTGCTAACTAGTTCCTGAAGGGATAAGATTGCTAGAATCCAGCTGTCTGCGAAGAGTCTGCTGTGCCTACTGCATGTGGAGCTTTGTCACGTTGAGGACTTCCAGAAAAACTAGCCTTGTCTTTCAGACTTTTACATTGATACTGAGGTCTTATATTTAGACAGATGTTGAGATAGTTTGTTTGCTTTAGAAAATCTATTCTTGGCCAGGAGAGGAGCCACATACCTTTAATTCTTGCACTTTTGAGGCAGAGACAGGTGGATCTTTGTGAGCTACAGGCCAGTCTGATCTACATGGTTAGTTCCAGGTAAGCTAGAAGCACATAGTGAGATCCTGCTTTAAAAAAAAGAAAGCTTCTGGTGGTGGCGCACGCCTTTAATCCCATCACCTGGGAGGCAGAGGCAGGTGGATCTCTGTGAGTTTGAGGCCAGCCTGATCCAGGACAACCAGGGCTACAAAGAGAAACACTGTCTTGAAATACACACACACACACACACACACACACACGGTGGAGGAGGTCCTTCTGTTTGTGTGGTGCTTTCATTGGTTAATGAATAAAGAAACTGCCTTGGCCTAGTTGATAGAGTGGAACTTAGGTAGGCAGAGAAGACAGAACTGAATTCTGGGAGGAAGAAAACAGAGTCAGGAGAAGCCATGGATCCTTCGCCTCAGATGGACACCAATTAGAATCTCTGGTAAGCCACAGCCACATGACGATACACAGATTAATGGAGATGGGTTAAACTAATATGTAAGAATTAGCCACTAAGAACTTACACCTAATGGCTGAGCAGTAATTTAATTAATACAGTTTCTGTGTGGTTATTTCGGATGTGAGCTAGCCCTCTCCATACACCACACACACATACTCTATCTGAAGAAAATGCAGTAAATCACAAGATTCACCTTTATTTCCCCCCCAATACCATGTCTTTTAGTTCATACCATCACCCGAGGCAGAGTGCAGCACATAAAGACATACCACGTGAAAGTGCAGCACATTAGTATGTATGGCTATCAGACTTGGAAAAAACACATGAGATTGTCAGGTTTGCTTTTTTTATCTAACCTTGTATGAGACTATATCAAATCAGTACTCAGCAGCTTTGTGGCTCAGGATTTCATGTTTTCTTACCCTGGGGAGGCCTTCTATGAAAGAATGGATGTTGGCTGCATCTGCAACTTCTTTGATCTCCTCTAAGGGCACCTTGCGGCTGCTGTCACCATAGGCGATGTTCTCAGCTATGCTACATCTGAAGAGCACAGGCTCCTGGGAGACGACGGCTGTCTGGGAACGCAGCCACTGCACGTTCAGTTCCCTTACATCAACACCATCAAGCAGCTGCAGGAGGAGATTGGAGACTGGTTTGTTAGGATCCAGCAGCCGTGTCATATTACACTTCATGCTATTCACACATAAACACATAATAACTAAAAGCCTAGGAATTCAAGCTATTTTGTGAAGTGTACATTGCCGAAGGACGGTTCATAAATCACCCACTGGCCAGGAGCGCTCATTGAAAAGTTGATTCCAAACATACACTTCTAGAAATGACCACAGAGATCGGAGTTTATCTAGTTCTCTGTCTTGAAATAAAATATAAAATGATGAATCTCCCCCTCGGGTGTAGCAACACTCCATTACTGATTTCCAACAAGAGAGTTGGCACACGTTGATAAGGAAATCTACCTGTAGAGATGGGCACATTCCCCACAGCCAGCTGTTTGATGAACATGCCTGCTGTGTGCCCAGGACTCTGGGCACTGAGGAAGTAATACAGTGCAAAACTCCCTGTCACCACGGTAGTATACATTCTAGCCGACAGCCATTAATTACACCAACAACTCAGAAAGGGAAGGTGACATGAAGACAGGGTAATAGCACAGAGATAGACTGAGGCAGAAGATGTTTAGGATGGAAGTGGAAGGGACTTTGATGAGACACAGGCAGCACCTGAGATACAGTGAGTAGGTGAGGGGAACCACAGTAAGAAAGAAGACAGAAGGTGGGGAGATGGGAATTCAGCACTCCGTGAGAGGCGTGAGGAGAGGAAGAGTTTGGAAAAGGAGGTAGGGGCCAGACAGTGAAAGACTTTCTTTAATGGTGTTAAGTCTCGCTTTTGCTTGGTGGGGAATCATCCTCCAGTGGTTTCAAGCAGGGAGAGTGTATATGTTACTTGAAAATAGACAGATGCCACCTAGTTCAAGGGAGTTTTATGTACAGCTCTGCTTTGCAAATGTTTGTTGATAGTCCACAATGAGGAAAGACTGCAGACTATAGAGAATAGGGCTAGCATGGCAGCCTTGACTTCAGGCAACTATAGTTCTCTGAGGGAATGGGCAAGATACAAGCTTTGTGTGTATGAGACGGGGGCGGGGGGATGCAACAGTGGTGAGAGACAGTAACAGGGACCAGAACACGGGCACACAAGATCCAGTAGATACAAACAAGGTAAAGAATGTAATCTTCGGGTTCAAAGCAGGAAGGAAATCATCTCTTTTTGAGATCAGGACTCTCAGCTTAGTGGAGATTAATTGGAAAATGCCTTAGCCTTGCAACAGGTCTTGCTAGATGGGGGAGTCAAGGTCAGTGAGATCAGCCAAGGGGTGGAAACCATTATCAGTCTTAAGCCAGAAGGGGTAGGGAACAGTGATACTGTATGAAGAAAACCTGGCTTCCCCTCACAAAAGAATTCCACAGCTACTAAGGTAAAAATCATAGTTGTCAGGAGAGCTCAAGACACCTCCGGTCGTTTGTACTTAATTTCAAAGTCCTTCCCACTAGTTTTGCTCTGGACCTAATGTTTTCTTTGCCAAGAGCAGAGCAGAAGTTTTTTTGTTTGTTTGTTTTTTTAGGGTTTGTGTTTGTCTACTGGGTAAACCTAGGCTTCCCTGCACACTTAAGAGTTTATCACTATCCCCCAGCTTAGGTGTGTTAAGTCCATCTTACCACTTGTCCTTTCATGGGGTCATAAAATCTTTGCAGCAGTTGAACACAAGTGCTCTTTCCACAGCCGCTGCTTCCAACAAATGCCACAGTCTTCCCTTTCTTAATGCTGAGGGACAGGTCACGAAGGACGGGAACTTCAGGGCGACAAGGGTAGAAGAAAGAGACTTCTCGAAATTCTAAATTCCCTTCGCAGGTGTCCTGTGAAAGGAGGAGGACATATTTACAGGGGACTTTGGAAGGTTGCACCCCATGGCCGTGCCCTGGGTAAGTGTTGCCTAGAAACTGTGCGTGTTTCTACACCATTCCAATCTCAAACTCATTGTTTCCAGAGAGCCGCTGCCTGATGGCTGGACCTCAACAGCATCTGTGTTTCATGTGTGTGGTTCTGCTGTCAGTGGTGGACTACCTTCCCCCAAATCACAGGTTCCTTCAGTTGGGCCACAGCCAGCTCTGTTGACTTGTTGACCAGCTTCTCTGACTAAACTTCTTCTTCTTTTAAATTTAGTATATATTTTAAAAACCCTTTACTGCTTAACTCAGAAATGCCCAGCCGTATCAACTCTGTGCGTACCTTTTATTTTGAAAACTTGACTTTTTTTATAGTTAATATGTGCTATGCTTTGAACTCCCATCTATATTTTTAGTTGATCATCATTTGGCAGTAATACTCAGATGAAAGTTTAGTTTTCTTTGTGTTTTTCAAACTCTTTAGTCATTGGTGATTTTTATGTAAACTAATACTTTTCTCTGCTAATGATAGTCTTTAAAAACTTTCCAGAACTATAAGTAGAGTATATTAATTGTTTTATTTTTATTTATTTTTACTCCACCTTTTAGGTTGTTTTTAAGTTTATGTTAAGCCTTTCTCTCTTTCCTCCCCTCCTTTTCCCTTCTTGCTCTCTTCTTTTCCTTCTCCTTTCCCTTGTGTATGAGTGTGTTTCTGGAGGTCAAGGTCAGAGCTTCATACATGCTAAGCACATGCTCTACCATGGAATAACACACTCCAATTTCATAAAGTAGGGTTGGTTTTGCGATCAAGGCAGACACAGACTAAGGCTGGATTTTCAGACAAATCCCTTAACCCTAGTCAGGTTGATAATCATGTGTTGTATTCTGAACCTAGGAGAAAAAGCACGAAGAATGTTTGACTGGGAAGGGGCTCTGTGGAGGAACACTTGCTTAGCATTCAAGAAGTCCTGGGTTTGGTCCCCAGTCCTGTGTGTGCTGGGTGCAATGGCACATATTATGTAACTAAAAGTGATCTTTGAGCTTCTGATCCTCCCACACCCACCTTCCAAATACTAGGGTCACAAAAGTGTGAGGCCAACTTGCACAGCAGATGTGAGATCCTGTCTCAAACACAAGCAAACAAATATACACAAAACATGCTTAATGTCGGGTGGGGGGGATGCACCTCTTTAGTCCTAGCACTCAGGAGGCAGATGCAGGCAGATCTCTGTGAGTTTAAGGGCAGCGTGTTCTACAGAGTGAGTTCCAGAACAGCCAAGAAACGTATTTTCAAGCTGAGTGATAGAGGCATACACCTTTAATTCCAGCACTGGGGAGGCAGAGACAGGCAAATCTCTGTGAGTTTGAGGCCAGCGTGGTCTACAGATAGAGTTCCAGGACAGGCTCCAAACTTACACAGAGAAACCCTGTCTCAAACCCCCACCCTGCCTCCACAAAAAAGCAATGTATCGTCAAAGTATTTAGCTTCTGATGCTTCTTTTTCAATACTCATGGTCTCTTAATGTTTACAGTTAAACTTATGTGTACAACTTAATAAATATTCAGTTGCTTTTTTCTCTCTTATGTAAATATATTTCCCATGAAAACCTATGTTAGACATAAAAGCATTATTACCTTGCAGATGTGACTAGAGAAAAAAATTGAAACTTAGCCAACATTCATGCAAGATATGCAAGACCAAAACCATTGCTATCTAAATATATTTTGACTTAGTAATCAATCTCTCATAGAACATTCTATGGCATAGGGCATATAAGCTAAAGAAGATTTCTTTTAACATAAAATATATCTTAGGAGTAGAGGTGAGAATCCATTGTGGGGGTGTTCTTTCTCCTATGTAGTGCTAAAATTTGTTCATACAAACTTCTGTGCCTGATCTTAGAATATTCTATGTCAGCAATACTCATACTAAACTCTAATTGCACTTACTAGTTTTTTCCCACTTTGACTACAGCTGTCTATAGTTGGTTTCTTTTTCAGCAAAGCAAACAGATGCGCAGCTCCAACTTTGGCTTTGGAATATTCTGGAGTCCAAACAAGTGTTTCTCCAATGGCTATAGCACCGTACGCAATGGCAGTGAAAACTCTGTTGAAAGATAAGACATCAGCAGAACTTGAGGAGAAAAGGAAGAGTGGACAGAAGACAAATCGCATTCCTAACGCTCAAGACTCAACAATGGCTTCTCTTTCTAGCTCTCTGCCAGGTGCTCTGTATGGCAAAACAACCTTTGAATTTGAGTTATCTCAAAAATTCCTCTTTTGATTAGTTATCAAAGATTCCAATCACGGAGCGTGAAACCTTTCAGCCACTTGGATACAAGGTGTGTCTGTTGGGAGATTTGGCAGTGAACGCACTGACAATAGGGAGAATGTTTCCCTGGTGGTGAGGTCTGATGCAGGGCCCTTCTTTGTTTGCATGCAATGTAGTTACAGCAGATGACTGAAGCTGGGCTTAGATTAATCTTCTGCCTTAGAGATAAACTGTTTAAAGAGCAAAGAACGGACTTGCACTTTCTTCCCTTCTCTGCGGTGACCAAAGGACACTTCAACCACGCCTGAAGAAGGAGCTGTGTGATCTTGTAGTTTGTTGTATATTCTGATCTGTTTCGACATGTGTTCATCAGAACCTGGCAAGCAGGCCCATGGTCTTGGAGTTGTGATCTAACAGGTGGCTAAATGTCTTCCTACTATTTTTCTGTTTCCTTTTAGATGTAAAAATAAAGAACAATTCAGCTACAACTGGACACAGTTTACCAGCAGCATTTAAACACCAGGTCAAAGGGCATCATGGAATTCAGCTGCTTGCTTTGATCCATCATAGACATGTCTTGGAGGTCTGGCAGGGTAGTGCTTCCTTTAGTTCTAGCACTCAAGAGGCAGAGAAAAGCAGATCTTTGTGAGTTCAAAGCCAGGCTGGTCTACATAGCAAGCTCTTGATCAGCAAGGACTATGTAGAGAGACACTTGTGTCAAAAACCAAACCAAAAAACCAAGTATGTCTGGATTCCTTGTGAATGTCATCCTTTCCACCATGTGACCTCCCAAAGGGTGGGGGCTGTAATCTCTTTAGTGACCTCGACTTTAGACCCCAAATCCCGTTAGCCGTACAAAGAAACAGGAAATATAAAAACAACCAGTTTACAGAGTATCTGTTGCTAAAACTACTGTTGTCAATAATTCTGAGATAACACATTTTTTATTACTCCTTAAAGAAATTTTTATGTTTCATAATGCCATTCAGAAACTAAATATAAATTGTAACAAGAAGTCTTGTGGAATTTAGGTAGCATGTTAAACATGCTTGTTTGCTGTTATTTGATAAGATATTGTTTATGTCTTGAAATTACTATACAGGCTAGGACAATTTTGAATTTGGGAACCTCCTGCCTCAGTCTCCTGAGCACTGGGGTTACAGATGTGTGTCTCTGTGCCCAGGCGTATTTGTTTTAAGTGCAAGTGAGAGTCAGGCTGGTCAAACTGAAGCCAGGATTTAACAAGTGAGGTGGGAAGAGAACGGCACTAGGAGTGTGCTGACATAGGCCCTAAATGTACAGGGGCTGGGAAATAGCCTGGTGTGAGTCTTAGTCACTGTTCTACGTTGTGAAGAGACACCATGACCAAGGGCAGGGCTTCTCTGTATAGTCTTTGCTGTCCTGGAACTTTCTTTGTAGACCATGCTGGCCTTGAATTCACAGAGATCTGCCTGTCTCTGCCTGGGATAAAGGTGTGCGCCACCATGCCCAGCTTCAAGGCAACTCTTATAAAAGAAAGAATTTAACTGGAGACTTGCTTGCAGTTTCAGAGGCTTATTATTAAGGCAGGGAGCGTCGTGGCATACAGGCAGACATGGTACTGGAAAAGTAGCCAAGAGTTCTCCATCCTGGTCCTCAGGCCCATCCCAAGGGACACACTTCCTCCAACAAAGTCACACTTCTTTATCCTAATCGTTCAAAAAGTCCCACTTCCTGGTGACGAAAAATTAAATAAAGGAGCCTATGTGGGTGGTTCTTACTAAAACCCGCTACAGTGAGGTTAGTGAGGTTTACTATGTGCCCGAATACCCACCCATCCCATGTTTTCCACTCTTTGAGTCATTTTAAGCATTAGACACAGATACCCTGAAGTGTGTGTGCTTGTCAGGTCCCTCTTTTTTTTTTTTTTAAAGATTTATTTATTAATTATGTATTCAGTATCTGCCTGCATCCCTGCAGGCCAGAAGAGGGCACTGGATCTCATTACAGATGGTTGTGTGGTTGCTGGGAATTGAACTCAGGACCTCTGGAAGAACAGTCAGTGCTCTTAACCTCTGAGCCATCTCTCAGCCCTGCCAAGTCCCTCTTTAAAATGCAAGGGTTATTCTTTTAAGGCCGTGTTCTTGGGGAAGGGCAATGACCTGAAGAAAGGAGAACAGAACAAGAAATCCTGAGAAAGAAACCCCAATACCGTGCTTTCTTATTGTATGAGGGGAGCCAGGACTGGCAAGCTTTATCCTGAGGTATGAGTTCTGTGGTGAGGGGCTACCTAAGGGCTAAGTCAGACACATCGATCTTGATTCCCCCATTTGTGTTTTGTATAAAGCTAGGTCAGTGTCCACATGCCTAAACATCTGGATTGTTACTGGATTTGCCTAGATTGACTCATCTAGCAATGAGCTAAACTGCAAGCCTCTACAACTCAACAGGCATTTAATGCACAGCAACCGGGGCTGAACTAGGCAATACAGTCAAACAAGATCCTTCAAATCCTGCTCAAACTCCTGGGGCATCTGGATGGAGGGGCTACCCAGAGAAATGTGCTTTCAATCTGCTCATGCAAAGGTGAGCCACAGAGTGGTGAGATACAGTAACATATCTAGTTACTAAAGTACATTAATTTCATTAAGCAAGAAGCATACTACAGGTCATAAATGAGTTTTTCCATTGAACAAACTCTTGACACACAAATACGTAAAGAAGGAATTCAAACAAGGTTTCAGTGCATGTAGCCAAGGCTGGACTTGAACTGAATTCACTATGTAGGGAGGAGATCACTCTACGCATGGAGCTTCCTTCTCAGGCAGCTTTCTCTTTTAAAATTAGCTTTTGACTGGCATGTAAAGTCATGGAGTTCATCGTGACATTTTCATATATTCTTTGACTTCATAGTTTTTGTATGCCTGTCTTGCCTTGGGAAGAAATCTCAGTACAGCATATGACACTCAATCCACCCTGAAAGCTTCTGGGTTGGCTAGTGTTGAGGGAGAAAGGTGAGGAGGGAGTTAGGAAGGAGCAGCCTGCACTCTGAGAGTCTATCTCCTTCTACCTTAGCTGTCAGGGTTCTCTAACATGGACAGCACTGCATCTTCTCATCCACTGGCCCTTCTGAGCACATATGAACACTGTGAAATGACAATACCTATTTTAACTATTAAGATAAAAACAGAATTTACAAAGTTTCTTTCAATAGAAACAATCCCCTAAAACCCAGACATGAGTGATTCCGGTTTTAACAAAAAGGATCCAAATAGGAGTGACCAGCATTATTCGCTAGGCTTAATCATTGTGTTTCTCCTGAGCCCAGCTCCAGCTTGTGGAGTTGACCAACCCTGGGAGGAAGTTTTGGGTTCCTTGAGCTGGGTTCCCAGTATCACATCTAAACTCATGCTTATTTGCCTTGCAGGTGTGACTAGATTTCTTTTGGAATCTGACTCCTACTTGTAAACAGGAGCCAAGCATGTCTACATGTTGCTTGGTGGTTATCAGAATTAAATGCAGAAATGATATATGACACCTGGAAGTGTTAACAAATGAATTTGTGTGCTGTTTCTTTCATGGACATTCCACTGGAAAATGAGCTTCCATCCGTTTGGAGGGATCCAGTCCACAGCAGTTGTCATCACAGCGCTCCATACCCTGAAGTACCTGGAAGTGCTCAGTAAGTGACTTTCTCTGGCTCATCCTCTTTCCCCCTTCATCCAGATTAAACCCAGTGGTCCTCTCCTCCCACTCCACATCCTTTCCATGATGAATTGGGGGGACACTGCAAGCTACTGAGATTGGCTTTGTATTCCGGAGCTTGGGAATGTTTTCAAATTCATGATATGATCTGACCACCTAGGAGGTAATTAGGCCAGGAACTTCCCAGTTCACAAATTAGGAAACTCCAGCCCGTGAAAAATGATGCAGCTGGCCCAGTATCACACAGATTTCCATGTGAATAAGCCTCCTGCTGACTGTGTTTCTGTCACATGCAGTGCTTTCTGGTGGTGAGCATGGTGTCTGCCTCATGCTTTGATCCATTAGTCTTCGTCCCTGTCCTGGGATCTGCACAGGCCTAGATGTCCCATCTATTTTGACTTCCCTCTGTAGATGCCTTCTCTGTTAATCTAAATGGTTTATGTGCCTTTTCTTCCAGATGCTCCCTAAGGAGGAGCCAGCAGGAGTGAGCCACTGCCATACAGGGCCCAAGGAAAGAAATCTTTCCTGTTGCTAGCTAAGGTGACCGGCTCAATTTCAGGGATCAGTTCCTGTAAGCAAAGATGGACATAAAAGCCTAATGAACTTCTTTCTAGCCCTTGGTGTTTCAAGTTTCGGCCATTAAGATAATTGAAAATGAAGCTGTGTTGGTATAGTTCTGATTGCTACATTTAATACTGAAAGTCCAGAGTAACTTTCCGTTGAGAACCATCTTTAGATTTTGAAGAACAAGCAACACACGCACACGCACACATACACACACATATACACACACACATACACATACACACACATATACACACACATACACACACATACACACATACACACATACACACATATACATACATACATGCACACATGTACACACATACACACATAGATACATACACACATATACACACATACACACACGTACACACATACACAAACACACACATACACACATACACACATATACACACATACATGCATGCACACATGTACACACATACACACATACATATACACATA